>PYST01000480.1:0-23977 GCA_003049485.1 Ophioceras dolichostomum
AGATAGAATTGTAGAGGCCGATGGTAAAATGACAGCGTATTGAAGCTCCTTTTTTTATGCGGGGACATTAATTTTTTGGGGGCTGAGCGAGGGTGGTGGCTGATGGGTGATCCGCACAGCATTTAGATGCCATCCCCAGCCGATCATCCCTGCTATCTTGTCAAGATCATCCGCAGGCGTCACTTGCTAATAACTGGCTGCAGCTATTGTCTTGGAACGGAACTTTTTTTTTGAAATCACGGCTCTATGGACGCCCGAAAGGGACGCAGGCTGTGTTGAGCTCGGGGAGGTTTCATCGAGCTGTGCTCTCCTTCTCTCCCGGCCATACTGCGTACGCGGGCTCTTCCTCATTGCGTCCACTTGGCCGCTCTGTAGATCTTTGACTTCCACACAAAGTGTACTATACCGCCACTGCTAAGGCAAGACCGCCTGAATGCGTGCGTGGCCATGAGGTCCTGCCCGTTTACTCCAGGCATCCTGATACTCCGAGACCAACCAGACTAACAGGAGCATACCATGTGGCTCACGGGACAGAAAATATCTACTTGGATGCGTAACATTAGGTGTATGTACGGCTATGTATTTAGCCCTCGACCGGGTGGCCCCTTTCCCTATTCGTTCCCTGGGGCAGGAGGGCAGATGACTTCCATACTGAGGTAGGAAGGAAGAAAGGCGCAACCTCAACTGGAAGGAACGGAGTCAGGCACTGGGAAATGGACACTTTGTTTTCTTCTCTTCCCTCCTCTTCTCTTCTCTCTCTTTTTCCTTTCATCGCAACCTACCTCAACAATCCCCTCAGCATCCGCCAACCTATCTCTTTTCTTCATCCCTCGTGCCCATCATCCATCATCCCCTTAACAGAACATCAATTCAGCATCGTACAATCAACACCACTTCCATCTGGAAGGCTACCTACACACGTCACGTCGCCTGCGGGCGAGCGGCCCATCGATCCCGTACTCGTGTCAGCCATCCCCCAGCGACAGAGATGGCCGAGAGGCGGCACGCGATCGTCGGCGAGTACCCGTGGGAGGTGCAGGAGAAGAAAGAGGTAGCGAAGGAGAAGGAGAAGAAAGATGCAGCGAAGGAGAAGGAGGAACTTGACCGGTACCTGCGTACGGACGATTTACAGGGGTTCTTTCCGTTCAGAGACGCCCGAATTGCATTAGAAGAAAGAATAGCAGAGATCGTGCGGGCAAACGAGCTCGTAGAGGCAAAGGCCGAGCAGGTCAAGGCCGAACAGGCAAAGACCGAACGGGCAAAGGCCGAACTGGCAAGAGAGGCCGAACGGGCAAAGGCAGAACAGGCAAAGGCCGAGCTGGCAAAGGCCAAGCTGGCAAAGGCTGAACTGGCAGGAGATGGCGCTAACCAAGGTGCCAAGGCTGGTGGCCGCAGGGTAAACATTATCGAGCCTAGCTCCAAGGACCGCAAGCACCGCAAGCACCGCGAGGACAGCGAGGACCGCAAGCACCGCGAGGACTCCGACTACTCCGAGTCTTCCGACTACTCCGAGTCCTCCGAGGACAGAGCGAGGAGAGCAAAAGGTAAATCGACAAAGCGGCAACACCGCGAGCAAGCGAAGCTGAAGTCGGGGCCGACGCCCAGGGAGCCCATGGAGCCCAGGAAACCCAGGGACGCGGGCTTCCAGACGGTGGTCTACCACGGGGAGAAGGGCAACGTGCGGTGGCGGGGCTGGCGCCTGCTGCTGTTCAAGACCGCGGACAAGACGGACACGTGGCTGATGACGGAACACATGGAGGACGAGCCGATCTTCGTGATCAGGCTAGAATCTCGGGGCAAGCTGTGGAAGAAGCACCCGGTCGTGTGCCTGTACGAGGCGAAAGAGTTCTTCCGCCGCCCCAGCCCGGACACGGACCTGACGCCGGTCGCGACGTTCCGCATCCTCCACGGGAGGGACTACACCATCACGGTGGCGCCCAAGCGCTTCGCTCCCAGGGAGCGGTGGGTGCCCCGCGGCCTAAGGCCGGTCTCTTTTCCCGGCTCCTACGTCGGCTTCGACTTCCCTCTCTTCTGCTCTCGTCATCAGACTCGATGCCGCGCACACTTCATGAAGATCCCCATGAGCCGGCGGGGGTCAGCACTGTCGTGGTCTCAGCCCTTTCTCTGGAGGATGGGGAGGGACCACAACGAGCTGATGTGGACGGACAGCCAGTCGCACAGCAACGAGGTGGTGGCCCGGTGGGTGGAGGGCCAGATCAACAACACTGACCCGCCCATCAGCTTCTACCAGCTGGAGTTCCTGGGGTTGGGCCGGCAGGCCTGCCTGGGGGACGGGTTCGTCCGTCTGGCGGTTCTGACCGCGGTGAAGTTCATGAACGTGTGGGATTTCGATTGTGGCGAAGAAATCTGGGATCCCGATTCCAGTCAAGCCAAGAGCGGCAGCGGCGGCGGCGACGTCCCGCGGATGACGCGGCGCAAGAATTCCGCTCCCACGATGCCGGTACCCGAACGGGAGTGGTAAGAGAAAAAAATTCATTGCTTGTCTCTCCATCATTCCCTCTACCTACCTTACCTACCTAGGCACCCAACCACCTGACGCTCGAAGCTGACTTCCGCCCACACTTATTACGTAGGCAATCCCTCCGCCCAGCGATCATCCAGAACCCCATCGGTCTCGCCTCTGCCGCCGTCGCCGAGACGGCAGCCCGCCTCCCCCTCGGACTCGGAGCCGTTAAGGCTCTGGGCAAGACAGCTCGCCTTCCCCTCGGAGCCGTTAAGGCTTTAGGCGAGCCTGTCGTGCAGACTATCCGACGAATGAGTCTCCCACTCAAAGCTGCAGCCGAGAACATTGCCGGTCCCCTCATGAAAAAACTATCTGCCCGTGCTCTCTCTCGGCACGATGCTGTCGACCATGGCCACGTCGACCATGACCACGTCGACCATGATGATGATAACGAAGAGGTGAAGCATGCAGCCGATGACATTGCCGGTCCCCTCATGAAAAAACTCACCGCCCTTGCTCTTTCTCAGCTCGATGACCACGATGACGTCGACCATGATGACGACTCCGAGAAGTCGGATACCGGTACCGTCATTCATCACCCCATCGGCAAGAAGGATCGCGAAACCGGTGCCGCCGGCCCTTTGGACTGGGTCGCAGAGGACGGCACCGTCATCGGTCATGGGCGCTGCACCGTCATCGGTCATTGGCGCGACCCCGGATATTCGAACATCACAACACCCATGGCCGCCTGGCCGACGCCCCCCGATGGCAGGAGCGACATCAGCCTCCGGAAGCGCAGGACCTAGTTCGGCCTGCGCGGCGACACCTGGGACATCACGCGCTCCTCCACCACGTCCGCGTCTTCTTCGTTTGTCCCCTATCGCGCCACGGGCAACACGCCGCCCAAGCACATACCCAGAGGAGGCACCCTCCTATGCCCAACCCCCCCTTTTTGCACATGCAGCCCTACAACTATTGCCTTCCGCGAGAATATTACCGCCCAGTTCTCGCTGCCGGAGGACATTCTCGAGGTGATTCGGAGGCTGGAAGAAGGCCTGGCCAACGAGGAGATCAGGTGGCGTTGGGAAGGCATTTTCAGAATGCCCTTGGAGCGGCTCGTCACATGGAACCCCTACGCGGTCCCCCGCACCCGACGGCTCACCAGACCCATCTCGCCCACGGACATCGGGGGGTCGTCTGTGACGTCGGAGGATGATGCCGATACCGAAGAAGAAGATACCGAAGAAGAAGAAACCGAAGAAGAAACCGAAGAAGAAACCGAAGAAGAAACCGAAGAAGAAACCGAAGAAGAAACCGAAGAAGAAACCGAAGAAGAAACCGAAGAAGAAACCGAAGAAGAAGAAGTGGAGGGAGAAGAAATGGAGAGAGAAGNAGTGGAAGAAGAAGCATCGGGATGGGAATCAGAAACGGAATGGGAATCAGAATCGGAATGGGAATTGGAATCAGAATCGGGGTCCGAGCCGGAAATGGTCGTGAGACACAAAGAGCGGAGCGACAACGCGCACCTGATCCACCTCGTCTCCTCGGGCTGCTCGACTCCCGAGGACTGCTTCCACATCGTGGCGCCCGCCCCCTCCCCCTTCCTGTACGGCGCGCACGGCGTGCCCAACAAGCCCATGTCCGTGCCCCACTCCCCGTGGGAGGACGACCCGCAGCTGCCCTTCGACGAGGAGATCTTCAAGCTGTACTTCGACAGGAGGCTCGGGGACCGCGCGTTCAAGAAGGCGCAGAAGAGGGTCGAGCTGATCAGGCAGAGGAGAGCGATGAGGAGGGAGGAGAAGGAGTTTCTGAGGGAGAGGGAGAGGGAGGAGAGGGCGTCCAAGGGGTGGGTGCCTCAGGATTGATTGGATTGGATTGCCCTTCCCTCTCCTCCTTTTTTTTTCCCTTTCAGCTTCTTTCCTGTCTCCTTTCTTCCTTTCAGCTTCTCTTCATTCGGTTCGTTTCAGCTTCTTCTTTCCTCGTGTCTCATTTTTTCCTTTCTAGTTTCTCTCAGCTTCTTTCTTCTATTTCCTTCTTCGTCGTTTTCCATCTGTTCATCTAGCTTTCGTTTCTTTCCTCATTTCTTTCTTCTGCCTGTCTGCGCCTTCAGTTCTTCTGCCTGTCTGCATCTTCATTGGTTCCTCTACTTCTCTTCTGCGCTCCACTGCGTTCCTTTCCCCTTTGCCCTGCCACTGGCTCTATTTGGTCGTGGTGGAAAACGTCCCGATTCCAGATTGATTGTGGCCGGACGCGCTGCGTTTATCATTCTTTTACCTTTGCCTCCCTTTCTTCTAATCCTTCTTTCCTTAGCCCTATTGATGTGGTGGGATGGCACACATTCACACTTTCTTATGTCCTTTCTACCCGTACCTAAGGCTACGTACCTAATCACACAGCACCCTTGTTGATCCTTTGCAATGGATTATTCCCCTGCACTGCACCTCTCCTTGACAATTGCCCTTTCTGAGGCCTGGGGTTTACTTTCGTTCACTGTATCTCTGGGTGTTGGACGCACCCTCCTTCAAACGCGTTGATCTGGACCTAGCATCCGTTGTATTCTCTTCTTGCACTGTTATTCTGTAGGCACCTACCTTAACTACCGAGGCCTTCAGATAGCCCACCAAAATTGCAAGTACTGATTGCAATTCCTCGGTACTTTGACTTTCGGTCCTTCTCTTACCGCCGGCTAACCATTCCGTCCTGTGATGGCTGGCGGCGAGCGTTGTGCGACACAACCTCCGGCCGAGCCAGCCACTCGTTGATTCGTGAAACCAACCTTGATAACCAATCTGTCAAATACCAAGAAGTATTGACTGCTGAATGCTGACTCTTTTTCCCAAGAGGCATGTTCGCTTGTTTGTAAAGCCACTCAGCAAGCCACGAGCTGCTTCACGTTATCTTCAGAACCTGGGTGGGTGGTCAGCGTTATTCGTTATTCCGTGATTTCAAGCACCTGCCGTTGCTTACCGAGACAACAATTGAAAAAGTACGCGTCCAGGTTCGTCCGTCCATCGCGGCATCGGTGTGCTTGTCCTGGTGGAACCATGAACCCCGCATCAAGCTCGCAGGGCCTCGACTTTGGAGAGCTGGTGTGGATGGGTGGGGTGCAGGAGTGTCATCCAAAGTTCCGAACATGCGTGCCCTGGACATTCCCCGCACCAAACCAAGCAACGGGCGGCTGGATGGACGGCTGTAACTCCCAACTTCACTCTCCCGTCTGTACGGAGATTCTACCACCAGGTCACGAATGCATCTAAAAAGACATCAAGAGCAGTAAGGGAGACGGTCGAGCCTGCTTGTAGTGTCCAGCTGACTTGATTAAACTTGACTTCACGTCTCGCGCTACTTCGAGCGACGAGGTTATCGCGGAACGGCGCCGCCTGGGCCAGCAGAAGCCTCGTCTTGGGGCGCTCGCCAAGATGGAGGCCAAGATGGAGGGGCTGACAAGGATGGCACCCGTCGTCTGCTGTGGAGCTTCCCATCGCTGCCGCCACCGCTACTGCAACCCACTCACACCCGCGATGTCCTATCGTGAGGTAGGATGCGGATTTACGGTAGCCTATCGCAGATAAATAACAACCAGGTTCGCATTCCCCGCCCTTCCCCGACTCCTAACAATTTGCCCGGAGCTTCTCTCTCCATCCTCTCTCGAGCACGCAATCGCGCAGGAGGTTCCCTCTCTGCTCAGGTGCTGATAATCTGTGAAGAGAGCGTGAGAGAACAGGCGGGCGTGGCCAGTCGTCGCGCCGTCGTATACTAGGAACTCTAATCCCAGCTTCGATCTCTGCTCTGCATCAGTCGGCCTTCCACATACCCATCCCTTCCTTCACTGCCTCTCAACATCAACGATGTCGACCACATCAACCACGATGTCGGCTACTACGACTGCGGCCGCGGCGGCAGTGGCCTCGGCTAAACCCCAGGGCGGCGTTTTCGAGGGCCTGAATCCAACGACGTATAACGCGGCCGACCCCATCGTTCTCTTCATCATCCAGGCCATTATAGTCATCGGACTGACCAGGCTCCTGTACTGGCCCCTGGCCAAGATCCACGAGCCGAGGGTCATCGCGGAGGTCATAACTGTAAGCTCCAGTCTGCCACTCTGCCACTGCACGTCTCTATCCTATTCGTACTCCTCCTTCAGTGGCTCCTTCAGTGGAGGTATGGCACCAACAGGCACCTTCACACGGGAATCGAACTAACGTACCTGCCTCTGTACCCTCGGCGCACCTTCAACAGGGCATCATCCTCGGGCCCTCGATCATGGGCCGCATCCCCGGCTTCACGGCCGCCATCTTCCCGACCGAGTCGATGCCCCCCTTCAGACTCGCCGCCAACATCGGCCTTGTCCTCTACCTCTTCCTCGTCGGCCTCGAGATCGACCTCGGCTACCTGCTGCGGAACTGGCGCATCGCCATCAGCGTGGCGAGCTTCGACATGGCCGTCCCCTTCGGCCTGGGCTACGCCCTCGCCTACGGCCTCTACAACGAGTTCAAGTCCGAGCCCGGCATCGCCCCGGTCTCCTTCGCCGTCTACGGGCTGTTCATCGCCATCGCCATGGCCATCACCGCGTTCCCAGTCCTCTGCCGCATCCTGACCTCGCTCAAGCTGCTCAACAGCGCGGTGGGAGTCATCGTCCTGACCTCGGGCATCATCAACGACGTCGTCGGATGGATCCTGCTGGCCTTGTGCGTGACGCTCGTCAACTCGGGCGCTGGGATCACCGCTCTGTGGATCCTGCTCGTGGCGGCCGGCTACAGCCTCTTCCTGGCCTACGCCGTCCGCCCCAGCTTCATGTGGGTGCTTCGCAAGACGCACAGCCTCGAGAACGGCCCCACGCAGGGCGTCGTGGCCCTGACCGTCTTCATGGTGCTCGCCTCTTCCTTCTTTACGAGCATTATCGGGATACACTCCATCTTCGGCGCCTTCATGATCGGCCTGATGTGCCCGCACACGGGCGGCTTCGCGATCAAGCTCACCGAGAAGATCGAGGACCTGATCTCAACCTTGTTCGTGCCGCTCTACTTCGCGCTCTCGGGCATAAACACCAACCTCGGCCTGCTCGACAGCGGCCGGATCTGGGCCTACGTCTTCGCCGTCATCTTCGTCGCCTTCTTCACCAAGCTGATCGGCGGCACGGCCGGCGCGCGCCTCAACGGACTCGTCTGGCGCGAGTCCTTCACCATCGGCACGCTCATGTCCTGCAAGGGGCTGGTGGAGCTGATCGTGCTCAACATCGGCCGCGAGGCCAAGATCCTATCCACCCGCACATTCACAATGTTCGTGGTGATGGCCCTCGTCACCACCTTCCTCACCTCGCCCCTCGTCATGTGGCTGTACCCTCCTTCCTACCAGCAAAAGCTCGAGCTGTGGAAGCAGGGCAAGATCGACTGGTCAGACAACCCGATCCAGTCGCAGGGTTCCGGCGAGGACGACGACAGCAGCGACATCGACTTTGTCCGCCGCGATGTCGCCTCGCGGCTGCTGGTCTACATCCGGACCGATGGCCTCTCCAGCATCTTGTCCACCATCTCGCTCTTCACAAGCACAGGACGCAAGTCCGACGCCGATTCCAGCGCTAGAACACCCGCCATAAACCCGATCGCCTCCACACACCTAGGCGGCGAGAGCATGAGGGAGGGCGCCCAGCCAGTCACCGCGTCTCTGAAACCCGGCCCAGCCAGGTCTGGCCCGCCACAGCCCCTTCTTCGCATCAACGGCTACCGCCTCGTCGAGCTCAGCGAGCGGAACTCCTCCGTCATGAAGGTCTCGGAGATCGAGGAATACGCCGGCCACGACCCGATCATCAAAGCCTTCGGCACCTCAGCCAATAACACAACCCGCGACGTCGTCGTCTCAGGCAAGATTGCCGTCGTCCCCGAGAGCTCATTCGCCGACACGCTCGCCACAGAGGCAGCCCGCTCCAAGACCGACCTCGTGCTCGTCCCCTGGAGCGAGACCGGCAGCGTCTCCGAGCTCCCTTCCTTCTTCAGCGCCACCCTGAAGGGTGACCCGCTCGAGAACAGCGGCGGCTTCGCGCACCTCGTGACCAAGATCTTCGACGCGGCCCGCCCGTTCTCAGCCGTCGGCGTTTATCTCGATCGCACTCTGCTCTCCAGGCGGGCTGGCACCGGCGCCGGCGGCGACGCGGCCGGCGACAACGCCACCAGCAGCCCTACTGCTACTCGCGGACCGAGGCTGACGCGGCACGTCTCTGCCGGCGTGAGCCTCGCCGAGAGCCAGGACCCCGCCGCCGTCAGGTTCTTCTCCGCCGAGACCAAGATCAAGAAGGTCATCCGCGCGCTGTTCACGGGAACCGAGGACGACCTGTTCGCCGTGCGCCTGGCGCTGCAGCTGGCGCAGTCCGACAACATCGAGCTCGAGATCGTCGATGCGGCTGCCGCTTCGTCTTCGATCAACGCCGCCCCGGCTGCTGCCGACTTCGAGCGGCTCAAGGCCAAGCTCGAGCACGACGGGTCCGTCGTCGTCTCCTCCTATAAGAGCGAGGCCCCGGCCGACGCAAGCGAAGTCTCTCTGCTCGCGGCCAGGCTCCTCTTGACGACGCAGCAGCAGCAGTTTGGAGTCAATAAAAGCAGCATCGCCGCCACCACCGTCCTCGTCCTGGGCAGAACTACCACCTCCTCCGCTGCTGGTACCAAGCCCACCGGCTCCCAGCCCACGGCCGTCGTTGGCGAGTCCTCGTCCTCGACCGCCACCGAGTCTCGCAACGCGCTCGGCCCTGTGGCTGTCGCCGTCGCTGCCGAGGTCAAGCGTGCCCAGACGCCCAACGTCAGTGTGCTTGTCGTCCAGGCCAAGAGCTCTCCCCCTCCACAGACCCAGACCCAGCCGGAGATTAAGCGCAAGCTGAGCCTTGCCTCCCACGCTAGCGGTGATTGAGGGATTCAAGGATCTCAGCTCGGTACCTACTTCAGCGTAGTAGCACAGTTTGACAGATAATGAAGCACGATTTGGGATCTCAATTTACGCTTTTGCTTTCGCCGAGCTCGCCTCGAACGTCTCTAGGTCCGTGCCCGATGCCTATCGCTGTGCTGACTGCCTTGTAAGAAATGAATGCTGTCGCTGAAGCAAATAATAATAGACACGGTCGGGGAAATATCAAAGTGCAAAAAAATACAAAAAAATACAAAAAGATCACCACCCAGCTGCCTCTATTCATAGATAGAGGGGGTGGGTGGTTACGAAAATACCCGCGAGATTTTGCTCCGTTTGCTCCTGCCGGAGTCGAACTCGGTCGCGAACTCGGTTGTATAGAACTCGAGTCGCCCTAGGCCGCTCGGGCTGTCTCAGGTTGGGACGATCCGGCTTGTTGAAAGTGAACGCGTTGGGTCTTCTTATAACGGCATGGACATGGCGGTGGTGACTGCCGCGTTGGGTTGTAGCCCCACCCACCAAGTAAGTACGGCACAATCAGCGCCGAGCTGAAGAGCCTCTAAACCTGCGGTGGAGGCGGATGAGGCCGTCGAACTCCTTGGTATTGTAGTTCTCGGGAATGGATGAGGATGTTCACCTACTATTTCTACAACCCAAATGCGACGTAAGTGAAAGCTTTGTACGAATCTATATGTTTACAAGAGAGAGCAAAAAAAAAAAAAAAAAAAAAAAAAGGGAAACCCTCGACTGAACGTGGTTTTGACGCTAAATCACCAATCAGCCCCACTAGATAACGCTCTAATGCGACGCAAATGCCTCGCGGATGCAACTCTCCAACTCCACGCTCATGGACTCGATCCCGCAAGTCCCCTTCCTCATCCCTCACATCATCATCATCTACTCATCTCCATCCCCATCATCACCATCCTCCTCCTCCCCCTCGCCACTAGCGCGCATCTCCCCCGTCTTCGTCGGCTTCTTGCTCGACGTCGCCGTCGGCTTAGCCGAAGCCGTCGCCGTAGCCCCGCTCCCGCCGCTTGGGCTGCCACCGCCGCTCCCGGACTTGAGCCGCTCGACAAGCTGGTCCCCGACAGCGCCCAGGCTCTCCTCGAACTCCTCGTACGTCTTCGCATCCCACTTCGCGCCCTTCGCCCCGGGAACCGCGTCCTTCCCCGTGAACGCCAGGTACAGCACGTCGTTCTCGTCGTGCCCGGCGTTCCCGTTGATGCTCTTGCCGAAGCACGCCGTCGCCAACCCGATGCTCGCCTCGCCCACCACAGGGTTCTCGCCGTCGGGGCCGTTCTCGTCGCCCCACACGCCGTAGACCAGCTTGTCGCCGCACACGACGGCCATGACGCTGAGGGGCTCGATCCCGTTCTTCTGCGGGTCGAACTCGGCCCACCCCTCCTTCCCCTCGTTGCCGAACACGACGTACGAGTGGATGTAGGCGTTCAAGTCGTCGACCCCGCTCGCGCCGTAGCCCTTGACGGTGTCCATGAAGGACGTCTGCGACTGCGTGTCGCTCGAGGAGCCGCAGCGGCCGTCGTCGCCGGTGCCGCCCTGGGCGCCGTCGCAGTCGATGTCCATGTTGGTCAGCTTGCCGCCGGGAGACTGGAGGTAGATCACGCCAGCGGTGTCGAGGAGGTCGCCGCAGTAGGATGAATCTACAGTGTTGACGGGAGATCAGTTTTAGAAGAATGATGATGATGATGATGAGGGGAAAGCAAGCAAGCAAGCTAACCGCTTGGGTCCTCATCGCGGCTCTTGAACCCGGTGGCCAGCTTCTTCTGGCAGTCGCCTTTGGCGATGATGTCCTCCTTGAGCTTCTTGAGGAAGTCGGGGACGTCACGGGCCTGGACGGCAGTGGAGAGCAGGAGGAGGGACGAGGCCGCCCAGGCGAGGTTGCTAACGCGAGAACGCATGATGCCTATGTATATACGGTAACAAAAATAGAGAGAAGAAGATGGGCTGTACTTCCGCTGTTTTATGTGCTCGCCGTTGTATGTGTAAAAAAGATGAAGATGAAGAAGATAAAAGGAATGAAGGAGTGAAAAGAAGAGAAAAGGACTGCTGCTTTGTTCTTTGTTTCTGTCTGCTTGATGATCCAAGGGAAACCAACATCAACTTGGACGAAGGGATATTCCTATTTATAAAAAAGAAAAGAGAAGAAAGACAGACAGACAGACACACACCACCACCCCGATGGGCCGAGAGAGTCGGCTGCCAAGCTATGCGGGTGGATGGACGGACGGGAAGGCAATGACGGAGGGATGGGTGAAGGGTGGGAGGCGACTGGCGACTGATGATGGGTTTGGTGCTGGGCCTCGCTGATGGTGGCCCGAGGAGGTCCCAAGTCCAGGTCCCGAGGTCTCTCAGTCAGTCAGTTCGTAAACTAGAACAAGCAAAGTACTACTTAGGGGCGGCGCTGGAAGATGGGTGAATCATAGAAGACAAAGAGCACCAAAAAAATAAAAAAAAATCGCAGGATACGAACCATCGAAGGACAGGACGTTGTCGTTCACGATCTATCTCCATGCAAAGGAGAGATAGGACGACGACATGGCGAGATGGATGGAAGTACTAGTACCACCTTACCACCTCACCGAGCCAGCTACCCGAGGCGAGCATCAGCTCGGGAGTTGCGAGTCCGCGGGTTAGCATCCATCTCTCCCCTCTCCTCCAAGAGGTGGGTACTATGGAAGGAGGAGCCGCCAAGTCTTGCGGTTTTCGTTGTTGGTCGTTGACAGGTGATGGGTGTGAATTCCAGTGTTGTTTGTCGTCGGCGGGAATGCGAGGCCGAGCGAGGGGGGACGCGAGGAAGAGAGAGAGAGGATGGAGGGTGCTTATTGTGTGGAGATTCCATGGTGTAAGTGAAGAGCAAGTAGGATAAATAGGAATAAGGAAGGGCTGTTGGCCGTGTTTCTCTCCTAGGTGAAGTGTGTGTTTCCTATTAGGCAGGTGAGGTAGCATAGCGTCAAAGGAGGACAATTGGGAAAAAGACGCCAGCCACCAATGGACTACTGGGGAATGGGGTGTAGGAAGGAAAAAAGATGGGGAAGATGTGAGATAGGAATGGAGGAGAGCCCCGAGGCGTGGCGCCGTTCGGCAACGATGCACGCCACTCCCGAGGCGGCGGGGACCCGAGACGGCGGCCATGCCATCGCCTCCGCATGTTCGCTTCAACTTAAAAACCAGTGGGTTGGTTGCACGGATGGGGATCGCAAATTGAATATTGGAGACCATGGTTTAAAGTGAAAAAGAAAAAAGCGCTTGAGCTATGCTATGCCTCCCGAGGAAATCTCGAGGTTCATCTGGACTGTACGTCCTGAAGGGCTGCTGCTGCGCGAAGAGAAATGAATGATAGAGAAAGGGCCAGATGGGACGAGACGAGACGAGACGTCAGCAGCGAGTGAATGCAGTGGAAGTGAATGCTGCAGCAGAGATGCAGGGGAGATCGGACGATTCCAGGGGTGATTGGCTCAGCTGCCTCGAGCACTGTAAGCCCCTGTAGCTGCTTGGGGCCTAGCATAGCACTTCTTGTCCCTATGATGGACCATTTGCCCCTAAAAAAAAGGGGCAGCCAGCCCACCGAAGTCAATGTTACGCGCATTGCGATTGATCATGATGGCCTGTGGGGTTGAATCGACCGCGCCGCCCTCGGCAGCGATGACTCCTCCTGCTTCACCACAATCGCTGTGTGTGGCCTCTGCAGCGGGCTCGCCCGACCTCTACATCACCGACAGGCCACAGCGGCCGCCCGTGCTGTTTGTAGGTAGGCGATAGAATCGCGGCTGTTTTACGTGCCTGTCCTGGGGCAGGGACCCTGAGGTCCCCAAGACTCACGATGGCCTTTTTTTTTCACTTATTTCGAACGTCGTATCGTCGCCGTACCTATCGATTTAGCGAAGTGCGCAGATATGCGTATGGATCAGTCATCATCTGTTCTCGCTGGTGCGTCGGTCAGTTCACCAAAACTGACGATGTTGTGAGGGAGCACTCTATTTTTCTTCTCTGTATCTTCGGCTGCTGAAACGGAGTACTAAACCAAGCGAAGGGAGCGGTCGAAGGCATTCATTGCCTGGCTGGGCTGCTAGCAACCTTTTGAGTTAGAATATTTGCTGTTGGTAGGGCCAGACAGAATCCAGTCTGCCAACGCCATCGAGACTCCCTTAGATTCCTGGACTGTGCACCACTGCGCCGCTGTACGGAAGCACTGTGAGCTTGGCGATGGGGCCTCAGAGCGGACAGACTTCGGGTCATGAACCGAATCCCGTGGCATTTGATCCCAACACTAAAGTCAAAATAAGAACTTCAGCCTGCAAACCCTCATCTATCGCCAGGCTTCAATCTCCCTTTTCCTCTCTTGATATCAGCATGTTTTGAACTGTTATCCTCCAGGTGCGCTTGAATCGTCGCGCTGCGTGCGTGGTGTTTGATGACTGGTCCGTGCGACTTACACCGATGCTCGACCGCAGAAATTAACCCCCTTCCTTTGCCACAACCAGAATCATCCGCGCACAGAAATGAACAACAAATTCGCTCTGTAATTTGGTGGGCTTGCCAGTGACGTAGATGTATATAAGAGACCTCGGTGAGATCTCTGGAATCTAAGGTTGGTAAAACTCTCTTCAGTCTAACCGACTGCCCCAAGACAGACTCCCAAGTCCAAAATGAGAACGGTTCTCGATGCCAGCAACTGCCTAACTGTCCAGAAAAACGAGAGAGAATACCTGATGAGTGATCACTCCCCAAGTTTCAATTGATCTAAGGTCGAACGGTAAGAGGAAGCGATGAGTGACAAGCGGAGACTAGAGGCAAACCCCGATACAACTCCCCAATGCGAAACTGTCAACTGTCATGTTGATTCAGAGAGCAGCACGAATGATAGCGATTCCCGCCACGTATAAATACGAAGTCTTGGCAAATACGCCCTCTTTTCCGGGGCGGGCCTTATGTTCGTCGGCCCGGTTTCCGCGGGCCCGTTAGCCCTGGGGCCGGAAAACTCGGCAAGCGGATGTGTGCTGGCTGGCTGGTTGGCCTCGTCTTTCTGACCGGGTCTCCGGGGGCGGCTGGTGGGCCAGGGTCGGAGTATGCGTCATAGCCAAACTTCCAAAACGACGAACGTACTTCCTACCTAATGCCAAGATCGCCATTGGTGTGTTGCAGCGATAAGTCATCCTTCTCACGATCACGATCAGGCTATATGTGAGTGAGAGAGGACAACCTGGGAGGGGTTCGGACGGATAGATATCTCCTGAGACTGAAACCGATACTTGCTTTCTTTCGTACTGCTGCTGTGTTTGGCCAACAAGGGAGAGATGACGGTAGTAGTGAGGGACTTGAATGAGGGCGTGCTTCAGAAGATGAAAGCGAAACGATTCTCTGTGAGCAGCTATTTAACGTACCAACGTCTTGAAGGTGCAGATGCTCAGATATTGCAGATGGCTACCTATTCATGCCGTCGTTGCTTGATGCTGCTTAGGGCGGCTCAGGAGAGCCATCCGCTGACTCTCCAAGCCAAGTTTATCTTTGTGGCATATTCCAAGATTTTTAAGCCTCACCAAGTGGTGCACATCCGTGAAGAAATCTAGATAGTGGCCAGTGAAGGGCAGGATTGAGGGTGCGTTTACTAACATCTACTACCTGAGCTCATACTCGATCCATGCCATTCGGGAACTAGCACCGACTAGTAAACGTAGATTCCTACAAGTGAAAGGTCCCTTCGTTCTTTGTGCCTTATTTTTCTCACAAGACGGCATTGTAGAGAACGACGGGACGGCTGTGTTGTCACGGCCTAGTAATGGGAGGCGAGGCATGCCGCACCCGATAGCCAAGGAAGCTCTGGACATGAGCGAGCCATGCTACAACGGGACATGCTTAGGTTTATACTCTGTGCTTCTTCGAGTAATTACTATATGCGAAATACCGAGGGCTTGGTTCAGCTGGGCGGGTAGGACTCCGCTATTACGGCGTATGCGTGTCACTCTCGTCGTCCAGGGTCCAGGGGCCCCTGGCTTTGAGCAGGATTGGTGACGACATCCGCATTATCCATACCTTTAGTCTCCTCATTTTTCTTTTACCCTGGTTAGTCCTAGTCCTACTATGTACAGATGCACCGCCGGCTTCGTTTATACCTGGACAAGAAAGTTGAGAAGACATCCTCTTATAACTATTGTAACAAGGCAACTGGCTGGTTTGGTACCAAGTGGCCCTTGCAGTGATTCGACATAATTAAGGCAGGAAGCTCAATCTAAATACTTCCCTGCCTTTTGGATTACTAGAGGGTCATGTATTTGAGCCAAAATCGTTGCCTCAAGCTCATCTTTCTGTACGAGTGGTAAATAGTAGATTACAACCCGTGTACAAAAAACTTGTGTTACAGTGAAGACAGTCCGCGCGACGGCGAATGAACCGTCCTTTTGTTTCGAAGATTTACAAGATTAAGAGAGTGTTACCCGCGCGGGCGTGAGGAGCTATCGACCAGTTCGTGCTAATGCCCTGGTGTTGGCGGCTGCCAGTTGTCATGCTTGACTGGCAGCTCGAACGGAACGAAGTTGTTGTGTCCTGTCGGAAGCTCTGATGGTACGGCCGATGGTAGTCCGTTCTGACTATCGGGAGAACGAGTGGGGTATGGAGGATGCTGAGCGTATGGTGGCGACTCCGGTGATGGGCTGTGATGATTGTAGTATTCGAACGGGATGGGGTGGGGATTCGAGTGAGGGTGAGGGTGAGGGTATTGGCCATATGGGCCAGGGGCAACCTGCTGGATGATCGTCCCTCCCCTGCCTATCGTCATGGACTGGACATCTGCTGGGCCCAGACCGCTAGGGTATGCCGAATATGGACCTGCTGGACCTTGGGGACCCCCCGGAGCCCCAGGGTACGGGAACTGCTTCATCCCTGCCGCGGCGCCGTAGCCGGCGATCGCACTGCCGTTGGAGTTGCCCAGGCTCTCTGCGCGTTTCCTCCTCCGCCACCACAGCATGAAAGCGATCGCCGCGATCAGCGCCATCCCGGCGGCGGACCCGACGGCGATTCCGGCCACGGCACCGGTGCTCAACGATGAGGAGTCGGGAGAGGCCGGGAGCGCGGCGCCGGAGGTCTGGCTCGACGAGTAGGAGGTGGTGGTAGAACTCTCTGCTGCATCAGGAGCGACACCGGTTCCATAGTTTAGCGATGATGTTGAGGATGTTGACGGGCCAAGACCAGGAGATGACGACACGGGATTTGATGATGATGATGGTGATGATGTTGGGGACGATAACGCACCCAATCTGCGCGTAGAGGAAGACGACGAGGATGTGCTCGTCATCGTGGGAGTCGGATTGGCCGCACCCGGCGAAGTCGTGGCTGATGTCGTCGGGGCCGTCAAGGCGATCAACTTCAATGGATCAAAGGCCAGCGTGGTAGAGGTCGGGTTCGCCGTGCTGAGGGACGAGTGGAGCGACTGCAGCACCAGAATGTCGATCTGCTTCAGAGGGTCGCCTTGCTTGCTCCAGCAGATGTTGATCTGTCCAGTGCTCCGTGTGCATTCTTCCCTGCGTTTCCGATGAAGACACGACGGCGTCAGCATCTGTTGCGTGTTTGTTCATGGTCCCCACCGAGAAGAACCAGAGATGCTCACAGAAGAGTCATCATTACCAGTCGTATTCTTACCTTCCGAGCATGCAACACCAGCTGTTCACCGAGTCTCCGCACTTAAATGTGGTTCCGTCAGTCTTGCATGCGGCGGCAGGACCCCAGCACACAGGATTGTCTCCGGCATCGCAGCAGAAGTTCCGGCCGTTGATCGAGTCGCGGGCGCAAGCGTTTGGCGGGAAGCACTTGAACGGGGATTCAGGACAGGTGTTGCCGGAATTTGACACATTCGTGGTGAAGAACCACTGATTGAAATCGGCGCTCATCTTAGCAGCTTAGGGGGCGGCGGTGGGAGGAAGCTAGTGAGTTACGAGGAGGTTCGACGAAGAGAAGGCCTTGTTTATGACTTTGTGCTACCTCCTCATGTCTAGGTGCCTTCGATACACTTCCTTCCTGGTTATGCTGTATGACAAAGAAGAAAGAAGAAACTTGAGAAGGAAACCAATGACGCTAAACAGATAGGTAGGCAGGCAGTTGGATCGGTCAAGAGGAATGAAGCGCCTCAGGGAGGTAGGTAGGTAGCCGACCACGAGACTGGTGAGCTGCCAGAAAGGGAACGGGTATCAAGAAGAGCAACACGTTGAGGACGTGGAGGGCTTCACTCCCCAATATAAGATGTAAACAGGGGCGTAAGCGAAACAAGGGGTTCATCAAAGTGCTGTGATTAGGTACCTATTGGGGCCAAATCATGCGGCACGCATGGTGTCAATGGAATCTGCCCACAGATGGTGATGGTGGTACAAACCCGTTCAGAGTACTACCCAGAAGCGCGGCAGCGTGGCAGTCGGTATGGACCATGTGTGCCATTCCCACTACGTGCTAGGACGAAGACGGCAAAACAGGAGAAGATCGAGCAAGTGTCTTGCCCTATTGACGGACTCCCGATGCAAGCCCTCGAAAGACTTCGTCGTGTCTTCCTCCATGCGGACATGCTAATCCCCGATCCCTCTAGGCTTCTGAGTTGCTGGAGCTCCGCTTTCCCGGGCTGTTGGGAGGCTCGCCACTGCCGTTGAGTTGAGGGTGATAATTGATGGATTTCGGCGTCCGGCTTCGCTTGTAGGGCCCCTAAGCGCCAGGGCCACCGGAGTCGCCCCCAAACTCAACTACAGACGCTACCGTCCATGCGATCCGGTGCAGTAAATTTTATCGCAATACCAGAGGTTACAGTGATTGGCTGGGTGCCGTTGCTACGCCCCCTGACGGCTTAATAAACAGGAACCTCCCTGATGGTCGCTCCACAACCCCCCAACTTGGGCGTTGCTCGAACCGTGAAATACGAAACGCTTTGCCGCTTTCATGAACACAAGCGTTGGACGCGGGCAGGCAGATAATCGACGAAGCAACCGGATTTCACGATTCGCTGTCGAATCTTCGTGTGATATACAGGTAGGTAGGCAAAGCTTCGGCCTAGCTTGACTGCCCGTGGAACACTCGGATTCTCGGTCTAAGTGTGCGGTTCCTGAAAGGGCGATTGCCGCTGATGATCCTTGCCCGCCCACTGTATCCCCTCCAAACTTCCCCAGTAAACCTGTAAAGAGAACACATCTGATGAATTCTTGGTCGGTTTATTAAGGATGGACCGAACTTAGGCAACGGCATTCCCGTTCTCCATTCACATCACCGATCTTTCCGGGAAGGCATTTTTAGTTTCGCCATGACTGTCGTTGGAGCGAAGCAGCAGAGGCAGGTTGCGAGGCATAGCACCGGCAAAACCCAAACCGAGTCACCAGTTTACAACAACAACCCTTGGAAAGTGGGAGCGGCACAGAGAATCCTTCGGATGCAAGGCACTTCGCCACGCAACGCACCTGAAGCAATGATGGTTTACATAAGTGTCCATTCATCGCCCTATTTCGGCGCGTTCTGTCCCAGCACGACACAGTCAACCACGGGAGAGTTCGGTCCGAACCGACCGTGTTTGAGCAGAGCCTCGATGCCGAGCCCACCACCTGTAATAATGAGTATTTCTTGTTGTAGGCGTTATCTGAAGTATTCCCGGCCGAATCACACATGGTACTCACTTATAAGGACGCAAGGGGGCACACCTCTCACGACTGCAGTACTGATGGTGAGGAGTGAACGAGCTGTAACTTGTCGGACTTTGCATATACATTCGATATCTCGACTACCACATAGGCGTAATATCTCATAAAATTGACGTGTACACTACTATTGACGATCCGATCATGAGTTGGAACGTTGCTGTGTGAGGACTTAGTTCACTCGATCGAGGCTTCAGAAGGGAAGGCAGGCGCGTTCCTGCTGCAAGCTGCATCAGTCAATTTTCACGACCAACAGCTTGACCACTGGCGACACACACCGGCAAAAACTCATTCAACTAAACACAGCTCCACCTGTCTCACCAAACCGGCTGTGTTCTTTTAACGATCAGTGCACCATCCAGGGCATCGACAAGGTGCCCCTATTCTCTCCATCCTACCAATACTACCTCCAAGCCCGACTCGAACGACAACGACGCGCTCAAAACAACTCGAAAGACACCTCGCCGTTGCAAGTGAGAGCCCATCTCTCCGGTCACTTCCACCATCTGCTTTGTCCGCCACCCACGTACCGCTACCGAGGTCGGTCGGTATCGCTTCGCTACCAGGCCGAAGCTACCTACTCAGAGGATTCGCCGACCAAGTCATCCTTGCGGATTAACCGTCAATTTCTCTTGACGGAGTTCAAAATCCATTAAAGATGTCCCCAAAACTCTGAAGCCCAGAGATGGAGAAGGCGGACGGGGAGTCCAAGATAATCATATGTTCTCTGGCGATGCGCTGTTTGCCCAATTCTGGCCTTGGTAAGTCGCAAAGCTGGCTGGCTGGCGGTCTTCAATGCTCACTCGACTGTCTGGGGAGCCTATGTAGTGCCAGTAATCGCTAAAATCAAAGCGTGTCCATCGGTAAAACAGTGAGAGCAGTAGCTAACAGAGCGGAGGATGTCGCAGGAATCGAAGCTTCGGAACCATTTATCGAACTGCTAGCACTCGGCAGTCACCACGGACATCTCCAAATCAACAATCGTGGGTTAGCACTTCTCTCAGGGCCTCAACATAGCACCACCGAAAACCACCTGCCCGGCCCGGGGTGATATGCGAGGCGGAAAGGCACCAGAATGGCTGAGGCGGTTCATGTTCCCCGGCCTCGTGGCACACGAGGAGCGACATGAAAGCCATCGGCGTCGACATTTGAAAGAGACAGACGGGTACTCGCAGTCACGGAGATATCGTCGACGGCATCGGTCCTGTGAATCCCGCTGCTCTCACTGCGGTCGTCGTACTCGCAGAAGCCGAAGATGCCGTTCTCTGTCGACCGAATCGGTAGAAAGATACCTCCCGAGACCCTTGTCGGCTCCGAGCCACTCATCGCCTCGGCGTGATCCCGTTTTGGCTCCGAGACTCCCGGCTACCCGGCCGGCGACGACCCCCTCTGAACCACCTCGCAGGTCGAGAGAAGGGCGACATCAAGAAGAACGAGCGGCGGTGCGAGGACCCGATCGGGCTCGAAGCCGCGAGCGACATCCTGAGAACCAGGATCGAGGGCGTGAAATACAACCTGCTCGAGCAGCTCAGCCCGCACCAGCATCGGCACCTGCACCAGAACCGGTACGAGAACCGGCACGAGAACCGGCACGAGAACCAGCACCTGCCCTTGTGCTAGCGCAACCAGTCGCACGAGCCCTGCCACGAGCAGCGGTACCACCAGCACCGCGAGTCCCCTTGCCACGCCCAACACCGCCAGAGCGACCAGTGCGACCACCAACGGCACCACAGGCCGTAGCCGCACCTGCTCTAGCTGCTGCTCTCGCTGCAGATCCAGCTCCAGGCCCCGCAGTCCAGCGAAACACCGTGGCACGACGCACATGTAACATTTGCATCGAGGAGCGACTGGTGTCAGAATTTCCGCGCGCCACGATTTCACATACATGCACGCACGCAGAGTCCGGTGCGTGCATCCCATGCGTCCGTGCTAATATTCGAGCTATCCTGGAGACCAGGCTCTGGCACAGGGACGCAATCACTTGCCCGGAGTGCCGGGAGCCTATGACCTTTGATTCTGTCCGGCAATATGCAGACCCAGACAGCTTCCGAATGTGAGTGCTCTCGCCAGTCCCGATCCTGTTGAAATCTCTGAGACCTTGAAGCTGACTCCGTTGCGATTAATCACAAACCTTCTAGCTACGACTCAAGAATCCGCGATGAAACCCTCGAACAACTTGCCGGACGTGGGGACGGAGGCGACGGCGGCTTCTTCCGTTGCATGGAGGCCAACTGCGGGAGTGGACAGATACACGAGTCCGGCGCGACACAGCCCATCGTGACGTGTATCGGCTGTGGCACCCGAGCCTGCTTCACGCACCGAGTGCGATGGCACGAAAACATGACATGTCAGGAGTACGACGCCTTTCTACAAGACCCTCTTAACTTCAGAAGCCAGTGGGAGATCGACAACGAGGACAACCAAGAAGCGGGCCCTGTGACGCAAGCACTTGTGGATACTATTGAAGACGCGGCGGTCCAGCAGCACGATGAAGTCGAAGCTAGACAGAGAAGAAGAAGGAGAATCAGGGGCCGGCGGGAAGCTATCGTAGCTGCAGAACCAGCGGTTCACGTCCCACCAGAGAGGCCAGCCCAGGAAGCGCTGCCCAGAGCCGAACAAAACAACCCAACGGAGCCTGGCCCCGCCGTGGCCCAAGACAGAACCGACCGATATGACAGACCCGGGGGAGGAAGACGGCGTTTCCGACATCGATATCGCCAGCCTCCTCCTCACCCACATCGGGACTCGCCACCACCTGAACAAGAACAACCCAACAATCAAGAGCAGCCAAACGATCAAGAGGAACAAAACAATCGAGAGCCGGCACCCGCCCCCGTCCGCCAGGCATCACCAGCACCGATAATCCCAGCCCTGGCCCCTGCCCCGGCCCCGGTCCCAGAGGCAGATACTCCATCTTCCCCTCCACCACCTCCTCCCCCGCAGCCACGACCACAGCCTCCCCCGCCGCGGGGGAGGACACTCGAACAACGCCGCGACCAACGCCGACAAGAGCGCTTCCAGGAGCGACGCAGGGCGCTGGCGCTGCAACACCAGCAGGAGAACGCCGCGTCCGAGGAGACGATGGAGCGCGTGACGAAGCGGTGCCCGCAGTGCGACGTGCCTATCCAGAAGCATCATGGCTGGTGAGTGGACCTTCTTTACTTACCTACCTAGGTACCTACCTAGGCAATTCCAGTTTCAGCCCCTCTCCCTCCATCTCCCCCTTCCTCGCGTTGTCGTCCGGTTTCACAGGCCGACGACTCTCTTCTGATGACTGGCTGGCTCACTGGCTGACTGACCCGACCCCCTCCCTGAATTGTGACATTTTCTGTGCGTGTTTTTTATGTAGTGACCACATGACCTGCCTCAATTGCGGCTTCGCCTTTTGCTGGCTGTGCCTGGCCGACTGGCAGGCTATTGTGAGGAGTAGCAATGCGCTGCATAACGAGGGCTGTCAGTACCGCGACCCGGCGTGATGAGCACGACGTATGGATTTGTTTTGTGCGTGATGACTTTCACTTGACGCGGGTTGGATGGCTTCGTGATTTGGCTGTCGTCAGGGGTCCTCTGATTTTCTTCCATGCTTCTGCCTTCCGCTTGCGTTCCTGATTTTGGATGGGGTTAGTTTATCGAATTCTGCGTTGCGTTTTCTGTTTTAGCTATTATCCAAGTCTCGAGGTAGAATGATGTTGATGCTCTTCTCACGAAATCTCTTGATCATTGACGCGCCCCTGAACCCCCTGAATTGATAAGATAAAGCAGCTGGGTAGCTGCTGAGATAAGCATCGGCAAATCGAAATCTTCCTAACGTTAGTTGATGCTATCGGCACATGAGGTGACATCTTATCTTGCTTACCAAATCTGGCCGTTCTGGCCGTGCATCCACAGAGAGTGAAGCTATTCCGAGACAACATCAGTTCTATTTTCCAAGTTAACTGTGGCGACCACGTTGCCATGTACACGAGCTACCGCGCATTGAAAATGTTCAAAATCGATTTCAGCCTGACTGGAACTATGTTTCCGAAATTGAGAATGATACGATCGAGAAATTCCCAGCCTCTAAGAATCTGCGCGATACCCCCATGCGCCCCTGGAAAAGTATTCAACTTCAAGTATAAGCTCCCGTACAGTCCAAGGGAAAGCGAAGGCTCAATCTATGAGGTCTCGACGCCATAGCTCTCGCCCGTGTCCAGCCTCTCCCTCTTTGGACCTGGCATTTGTGTCCCCAGCACGTCATCGTCAACACGAGGAGGCGTGTCACTTCTACCTCCCTCCACTGTCCATCCGTATTTCCGCACCTCGGGCCCCGAAGTACCGGTGGGCTCTCGGATTCCCAGTGCTTGCTGCCCCTGACCCCAGGCCCCTAGCTCGTCCATGCACGTTTGTGTGATACATCTCAAGCTAATCATCAACGCGGACCCTACCGTCCACGAGGCCAGGTTGTCGCGAAGGCACCGTCGAGTTTACAGCAGGCGTCGAAGCTCCTAGGATCCGTCGCTTCATGTCAACATGCAGGCTTTCGGCTCACGGCTTGCACATAGGTACCTCAGGCAGTCTTCAATTCTCTCCATGGCGGAGCAGGAGGAAGGGGAGGGGAGAAAGAGTCATAGATAGAGGGGGATTGCCGTACATGGAGCCTATCCAGAGTGTCTTCGGACTGGCTGCCGTCGTGGGCAGACAGAAGCACGCCGGCCAGCTGCTTCTTCTTCTTTTGGAGCTTCATGACTTCCTGTGGTGGTTGATGCTTGCTATGTCAGCTAGGTCCCCGGCCTCGTAAGTACGCCATTTCTCGACGCAGTTGAAGTTCTTGGCGGGTTGCGCGAGGACTTGCCTCTTCGAAGGAGTCCCGTATGTAGAAGCGGATCGTGGTGACCTCTTGCGTCTGTCCGATGCGATGGATCCGCGCGAGAGCCTGGTCTTCGAGGGTCGGATTCCTGTGAAT
>PYST01000481.1:0-23942 GCA_003049485.1 Ophioceras dolichostomum
TACAACTGGCCATAATTGTGCAGTGGTGAAAGTGGTGTGAAAGGGAGAGAGAATTTTGCGGGGACATTAATTTTTTGGGGGCTGAGCCCCTCAACCCCTCAAAACCCCTCAAAGACTCTCTCCACAGGTGATAGCTCCAGACTGCAGTTCCCTCTCCTCGAAGATGCTGCAGCATCGCTGCTTGATTGCTGCAAGGTTCGTGCTCAACCATGGTAACGCCTGCAGGTCGGTGAATATCTCTAACAAATCACGGCCCGCACGCAGATCTCGGATGGGGAGGTTTCCCCCCCTCCCTTCTTCTTCCCTGGCTGGTGGTGTGGATGGGCCGCCGCTCGTCGACCCAAGTTTGCAGTGCTTTGGTTCGCCAGCCGGCTGAAACTGACAAGTGACAGAAGTTGACAGCAGCTTTTGACCCCGAAGAAAACCTTACACAGTAACAACAAAAGTTGACGAGAACTGGTGTTGTGTTGCATTGTGCCTCCGAAGTGGTCATCACCCCAAAAACCATATTGGATACCGTTTTTCGTTTTCGACTTCTTTCTGTTCCTATTCGTCTACGCATGAGCCTCTAGGTCGCATCGTCTTGTGCTCTCATTGCTTGGAAACAACAAGGGATATCCCTGGAAGCTCACCAGACTATTCCCTTGACAGCCATTTTTTCTCTTTTGTCAATTGATTCCATCCAATACTGTGTATGTGACCAGCTTTGCAGTGCATATCAGTAGGTGTACCTCCTGTGGCACAACGTATTGGATACGATCGAGACTCTCTCTTGTCCGCAAAGAGTCCAAGTGGAAGCTTGGTATGGTATGTCGAGCCCACTGGCTCTTTAGGAACGAACGATTACAACAAAAAAATAAATAAAAAATAAAAAGAGGATCTCGGAATCGGACATCATTCCTTTGCTGGCTGTATATGTGGCCTTCAGTTGCCAGCTCACCAGCGGTCTGTCTTTGTCCCTTGATGGAAGCAACATCGGTGAGGCTTCTCCAGTCAATCAGGTGATTGAAGCTCCCTGTAAGCTCTGATGCGGCACTTGCCCCACCGAAGAAGACCCCAGAGCAGTGCTCCAGAGTTCCAGAGCACCCCGCCGCTTTTCTTTGAGCAGGGAGGCATTGAGGTTTTGGACACTCATGGAGGTTCACCGGAAACTAACTTGCTTGCCACTACGGAGTATTGCGACGCACGTCACTGAAAATGTCCCTCGGCTTTGATGAACCGAGTCAACCGACCGATCAAAAGACGTTTTCTTTCACCGGGACGCGCCGAACTCTGGAAGAATAGCTAGGATCCTTCCTCGGCGATCATTCCCGCCGGCAATGTATGCCATGCCCTTGTCCTGGTATATTTTCCTTCCCCCCTTCCCCCCCTCCCTCGTCGTGCCATCAACGGCCAGTTAACCTCGACACATGCCGATTCTACTCCGTCTCCCGTCAAACCGCCACCTCATCCCGGTCTAGCATGGGATCGATTTCCATCCGTAGACTTTGCACACCCTCCTCAACATCATCCCCCCTTCCAACATGCCTGGTTTCGCTCACCCACCCGCTTCTCGTGCAGGACGGCATGGTAGGCTTGCCGTCCAAGGCTCTTGCGTTACCTAATAGCGTTTGTCTTGAGAAAGTTCCCGTTTTTATCTTTCCGTATCCTGTCTTGCACTCCCTCCCTCCCTCCTTTCTGTGTCCTCCCAAACCTCTATATCTCTCCTCCCGTTTCCCGGTTACAATCGGTCGCGGATTGTTTTTAATAGTATCACTATGCATTCAAAGAGAACCATGTTGTGCTCCCGCGAACAGCGCCTGCAGCCGTGTCGGCTAGCCGACTCTAGATCTGGTAGAGAATGTTACTCACCACCGTCATCAAATGATGAAAGGTGCCCAGAGTCACGAAAAACCTTAGGTGCCGCCTCCCAGCCACACAACAGAACACAGGTTCCAGGGAAATGCAGCCCTGGAGAGGGCGTGCTTCAGTACGCACCTACAGAGGTGCCTTGGTCCGCAGCGTGGAGGCAAGGCCAGAGAGTGCCAACCCCACATCCCGCGCCGCCTTCCGTTACCCCTCCTTGCTCTTCTCAGCCAGACCTGGGCAGGGGCGTGGACCAGCAGGGCAGGGGAGCCGAATTCGGTCATGGGGCATCACCAGCCGACCGACGTCCTGTTTATTATGGGCGGTTGAGGAAGGTTGAAGTGGCAAGATTCCCCAGATTCTTCTTCGTTGTGCAGAGGACCAGCCGCGAGACGGGAAAATGCCAACCGTAAGCACATTGGATGGAGGGGTAAGAAGGTCCCAGAGTGGACTGAGGAGATGGAAATGCAGCCGTCCTTGGGAGCTCCCTGTCCCACTCTCCTCCCCTTCCCCTCTGTCCCTGTCCCTTCTCTCTCGACACAGCTGCAAGAAGAAGCAAACAAGAGAGAAACTCTCCCTCCGCCCCCGCTCCGTCGAACCAACCACGAGGTCGACCGAGCCGACCACGGCCTGGCACTTTGGGGGCTAGGGGAGACTGGTCAATCGAGGGACCGCTCATGATCCAGCCATCTAGGCGCTGATTTGTCCGTCCATGCCGTGCCCGGCCGCGGACCCAAGGCAGGGACGGCGGCATGGGCGCCTGCGACATTTAGCCCTTCTTTTGCTTCGTCCTTGCCTCCTCTCGACCATTTCTCTACCGTTCTGCCGGTGTTATCGGATGAGATCGGAGCTTCTACATGCCTCCCCTTCCTACCTACAGGACATTGGCGCACGTCTTTCTCTTTTTGTTTGTCTCTCGATGCTCTTCCGTATCTCGCTCATTCATTGATGTATGATTTTCAACACCTAACCACCCACACACACGCACGAAGACATACATACATACGCACACACACACACACACACACACACACACACACACATACGCACAACACCCTGCCGCCCACCACCCGCACCCCCTAGAAGAAGTTCCTTGCTTCCTCCATTGCCTCGTACGTGATGCCACTGGTGAGGATACGATGGAACAGGCCTAGTGCCCTCTTTCGGATGGCATCCTGACCATACCTTATGACTCCCACTTCCTTGTCGGTCATCAGCACCTCTCAGCCGGCCAAGTCGGCAGGCCATCACCTCCGACCGTCGGCCATTGCGCAAGCAGCACATAGACGAAGAGAATCTAGCGTTTCCATTTATGTAACTCCGTATGCAGCTCGCCTCGAATATCCAAGTCGGATAGGACCGGCCGCCCGTCCGCACCCACCTCCCTCCTCTTCTCGGCCGCGTGTGGAAGCCTTCTGTCTTGTTCACTCCCCTCTTGGCAATCCGTAATCAGCAGTACCGCGTCAGCAGAGACCTACCGTCCTAGACAGATAGACGGGCGACACCCCTCCAACGACGTCGTCTCGCTGCAGGCTCAACGATGAGCTGGCCGGCCGACTGCTTCGTGTTTTTCGCGTCCCGCGTCCTGCCCCTTTTCATACTCCCCTCCATCCATATCCGGATGTTGCAAGCGACCGCTTTGGGCCACTTGAAACGACTGACGACTCCCACATAGGTGGCTTTTAAACCCCCTGCCAACGGCACTGACTAGTGACGCACACAACGCCGTTGGGCCTTTCTTTCAGCAGTGAAGTGTGGCATATTCCTCCGATGTCCGGGCGGGAGGTTGGGCTGCAGAGGCTCCGCTGCACAATCATCATCCCTCTCTTTTGCATCTCTGCATCGCATACAATGGCCGCGACGCCGGCGACGATGGATGGATGTACAGTGAGACTAGCGATATTTGGGGTAGGTTAGGTAGGTAGGTAGGTACCCTAGTTTCACTCAAGCTAACGGAAGGTATCAGCTATTTGGCATAGAAGGGACGGAAGACAGGCAAGACATGTCGCAGCGCTATCTATGTACAACCCTGGCCTGCCTGCATAGGAACCCTGGGAGGTCGTCGGACGGTCGGATGAAGCGAGGGTGGCAAAAACACGAAAGAGAATAAAGAAAGGCAAAGAGGGGAAGAAAAGGCGATGTGAACACGGGAACTTTTGCGAGGCTCTCTGTAAGACAGGAAGTACAGGATGGAGGGCTGATGGGGGGCGCTGGGATACACACGACTGAGCACGAACACAGGCGCGGGACTCGAAACGTCAGTGTCGCGATCACAGAGAAAGGGCAGAGCCGCCTCCTTGAGATCCAGCGAGCCAAGGATCTAGACGTTACCTACCTACCTGGTAGTTACACGGGCGAGAAGGGGAAAAAAAGGTCACGCAATCTGGCCCGGTGCTCGGTCGCGGGCGTGTGCGTGTGTGCGTGTGTGATTGTATCCCTTGGTAGGTAGGCATGTGTGGTTCCTTTCATTCTCTCTCCGTCATCCCTCCCCATCCCATCTGGCCAGATCTCTTGCGTCCGTACGATAATGTACGATGGCAATCTGCCGTGCGAGGATGGCCTGTCTTTGTTTGCTGATCTTCTACCCCACTCGCTTCGGCCTCCGGCTTTTCCTGATCATCAGCAGCGGGCAACAAGACGAGCGCGAGACCACCTTGCAAGCTAGCTCCCTTTTCTTGCGGATTTTTGGCCACCCAAACAGACAGGATGACACTCAAGCTCGTACATACCTACAGGTACTATAGATACCACAAATCGATACCGTTACGAAGATCTGAGGTATATGCGTACCTAGGTAGGTAGGTAGGTAGGTAGGTACAGTAAGTAGCAATATCAAATGTTCGTAAGCCAACACGTGCTGTTGGCAGGAGCATATTGCATGCAACCTACCAAGGTATCATTGATTCTGACGATGAGGTGTTCCGTGCCGAACAATTCGATGGAACCTCACGGCAGCATCAGACTGCAATGGGATGCCGCGCAACAGGTACCGAGCATCGAGAAAGGGGCAGACCACGCACGACTCAAAGAAAATGCACTGCTACTCGACCCATCTGTCTACTTGCTCGAGACTTTGGCTCTCTTACACTTGTCTTGTCAACCCGACGCTTCGACAGCCGGGGTTGGGCCGGCCGATGCCTGATGTGTTGTGCGTGCCCGTTTTGAGTGGCACTGATGATGGTGCTGAGTGGGCTGGCTGGTGCCCGTTGTGGTTCCGAGCGGTCCCACTGAAGCGTCTGGTCGATGTCAAGCGAGGCGTGGTGCGGCAGGCAAAGCACCTCAAGGCACTGACTCCCGACCGACCGACTGTGAGGCGATGCGAGAGCGGCCGAACCACTTACCGTTCGGCACGATTGAGTGGTTCAATCGCTCACCGAGGTATAATGATGCACCTCTTATACATGAGGAGCATTAATTGCTACTTACGCCATTTTTACTCCCTTCAACACAACAGACGAACACAGCTCTAGGTGCCTTGTAACAAACCCCTTCCGAGCTAAACCGACCGGCGTGGAGAGAGAGAGAGAGCCATCAGTCATCATCAACAGTGCCTAATCTATCACGTTCCGCTTTGACGAACGACTTTCGAGCCCTCCCCCCTCCCCTCGCGTCGTCGTCATAAACCCCACCAGAACAGAACAGAACACACGGCCGAATATAACGAGGATCTTCCGTCCTCTGTGCCACGGTTGGTCGGTGCGGGCTCCGACATTCCTGCGCCATGGTTTATTCACTCGGACCGGTGAAGGGAATCGTTCGTCGTCGGCAACTCGGGACTTTGCACCAAACCAATCCCATTCCCATCTCCCGTCTGTTCCGCAAGGTTTCCCTTCCCGCCTCATTCTCCCCCCTCCCCCCGCCACTTTTCTCCTGCCTCTCCACTACCTACACGTTTCCATTCCCATCAGAGCATCCGACACGATCCATCTGATCCAGTCCTGATTTTTTTTCTCTCTTCCTTTCTCTTTTCATTCCACTCTTCTTCCCGAAACGTTTTCTCTGCGCCACCGTTTTCTTTTGCACAAGTCTCCCGCCAAACCCACCCACGCACCCGCCTTACCGTTTTCCTGATCCACAAGGAACGAGGAAGTACCTGATACCATCGTCTCTTGTTCTCTCTCCTCAAGTAGGGGAGCCCCCTGAAGCTTGTTCGCGTTTCTCCGTGAGCAGGACGACAGCTCCATGGGAGCCACCTATTTACGCTCCTCCCTGCTCCTCGGGAGAGGAGCGGAGCGATGGATGGTTTGGTGCCCCTACCTACCTACCTATCGACGCTGCAAGGCGGCGAAAGACGTGCTCGCTGCCTACCTACCTATGGAAGGCGCATTGCCCGGACAGTAGTCTAGTGTTGTCACGCGTTTCCCTGTTTAGTTTGCCTTCTTAGTACCTTCCTTACCTAGAACAAACGGGCACCGATTCACCTATTCGGTTCAGTATCAAAACTGATACTGGCATTTCGCCTAGTAGTTGGCGCTTTCCATGGTCGTTGCGTCTCCCGCCCACTTCGGAAGAAGAAGCAAGCAGCCAAGGAAAATGACAGTCAGGAAGACAGACTGAACATCTGTTCTATCCGTACCTTTCTTTTCCTCTTCGTCCAACTGATGATGACGGGGCAGCGGACTGGTGGCGTGCGTGGGTACATGCGTTCGCTTTCGCTCTCCTTTTTCTTTCTCTTTTTTTTTTCTTTTCATCAGTTCCGACGCCCGCATCGTTCGACATAATACCTTGCATCCAGCTAAGCTACCTGCAGTACCTTACTTATACGGTGCCTGATGCTGCTTTGCGGCGTCGTTCTGGGCCACCAAACAAGCCGCTTTCCTAGAATGGAAACCAGGCTGACCTGGCCCAGAGGTCTTCACATACCGAAACAGATGGCTTTCTGGCTTTCTGGCTTCTGGCTGGCTGGTTGGCTGACTGATCGCAGCTACCATCCAATCTCTTTGTTCCGTTATACGCCTGGTTAGCGCGAGTTTGGTAAAGCAGTTTCCCTTGCGCCCCCTATCTACATCAGCCTCTCTCTCGTTAGGATGTTATTCTACCTAGGTATGGTATGGGTTCACGCGCTCTCCCCTTTCGCATTCCAATAATAGAGCTACCTATATCGGAGCAGAGGAAGAATCGTAAGTGTCGCCCAGCCTTTGCTCTACTCCAGCTGCGCGGTCGAGCCTCGTGTGGACTACCCCTTTTCTGCCTATCAGCTAGCAATCTCACACCGGCTTCAAGCCAACACAGCAAAGCAAGTTTTCTTTTATTGAAAGTCAATGCCCGCTCACCTCACCAGCAGCAGCCACATCATGCCATGGCTCAGAGACGGCCGCCTCCGTCTTTGCGACGTTCTCGCAATGTCCGAGGAGGAGACGCTAGTGCGTCTCCTTTTTTGTCACCTTTCGCCGAAGCCGCCCGAATATCCCGAAGTCCTCTTCTTTCTCTCCATCTTTGGCTATCGTCAAGCCGTACATGAGAAGGTGGGCTTCTTTTTTATGTGGAAGGGCTAAACGGACCTGCCGATGGTTTGTTTGTGTCACACCCGCGCGCACCTCGTATATCAGGAATGTTGGATGGATGGGGTGGGATCAATGGATGGATGGGCGGATGGATGGGTGCTTGAGTGACGGACGGGTTAGAGCATGAAGGCTGACATGGATCTCGGGTTACCAGTTACGGAGACGTGCCGGAGGCGTCGCGCGTATGGCATGGCGAGGTGTAAGTTTGGGATGGACGGGATCGTGAGACGATTCGGCGATGGATGCTGATGATGATGAGGTATGGCCGTCGTCGACGCTCCTTGCCTGCTGGTCTGTCTCGAAGAATTTGGTCATGTCCTTGGCCACCCCTGCTCGAGAAAGGTGGCATGTAATGGACCAGCGGGCAACTCCGCAACCCCATGTACGTACGCACCCTTCATGGCCTTCTTGTGCATGAAATGGAGGGGGCGGGTTCTGGTCTAGAATCTCACCTCAGCATCATCAGCATCCTCCAGGTCTCTTGCCGCATTGCGTGCAGCTTGTGTCCAGGAGAGGCAAGAATGTCAGACCGACAGGGAAACTGATCCCGTTGACAGGGCTTCCGCGTGCTTTTTAGCAGGGGGATTCCCTTTCTCGTGGTTCTCCGGCTCATGTCGAAATCCTTCCCATATTTCGTCCGTATGGGGATTGGGTGATGAGCAAAGACAGTCCGTCATCCTTCCCACCCACGTTGGTTCCCCTTCTAGCTTCCCTGTGGTCGCCATAGGAACAAGCGGAGAGCAGGTACACGCAAAATGTGGAAAGCAACGCGGAAGCGTGAACAGGGGCCGGCAGGCCATTGAAGCTGTCAGCTCACCTCTCTATCCAAACTTTCAGAGCCGGAGAGAAGAGAGAAGCAAAGATTTCATCTGGTTCTTTGGGTGCTTTTGGAGAGCGAGAAGCCTGACCGCTGAATCCGAGGAGAACATACCACGTGGAAACCTTGACACTCTGTCTTTTCCTGTTTTGTGCAGGCTTTGCGCCGAGAGGCGCTCCATTTGGGACATCTCTCCCACCTCGGACTCTCTAGAGTCCCGCCTCGTTTTTCACCGTCATACATGCATAGGCCGACCGACCCGAGCCCGTCGTGCTTCGTGTGCTACATTTGATGATGCACGGTACGGCTGTGGTCGATTAATCAGTGATATAAGTCCGTCTCAAAGTGGTTCGCATTGTGCCGTCTCGCAAATCATGCCGTCTCGAGCCTTGAGAGCTCAACCTGGTTTCCATATTTTCCTTTCCGTTTTCGGGGCACCTTCCAGTCGATATCCCGGCACGGGTGCAGTGGGACGCGTCCCCGCCTCCGCCCGTCCCCGCCCGCCCGTCCCCGCCACGGCCGCTAATTCCAGACTCTGCACCAACTACTAAAACCCCGCATCTCCAACTAACATGACATGACCCGTGTGCTTTTTTGGTGCTGTGTACATCGACGGTACTGCTTGTTTGCTCGCTAGCCCGATTATCAACAAGGTGGGATGGATGGCACAACTGGGAAAGGAATCTTACGCAGATCAAAAGATTGTGGCGATGACAAATCTAGAGCGTGGAGGACAAGGAGGTACGTGTTCTTCACAATAGTCGTGGTGGTATGCTGTGGTATTCTGGGCTGGGCTGGGCTTGGGGGAGGGCGTGTAGTCAGTGTGTGCTCGCTAATGCATTGCGCTGGCGCTTACTGTTATGAGGTCGTGATTGATTGAGCTGGAACAAACTTGGAATGTGAAGGGCGAAGCGAGGTGTGCCTCGTGTGTGATGGTATGTACAGAGAATTAGCTTAGATTTCGAGGTTGTTTGTGTTTTCCCACAGGCCGGCCTAGAGCGGTCCGTCCCGGAGAGGCAGACAGGGCAGAACCTTCCACCTTGGGAATCTGCAATAAAGCTTCAGGTGTGGGTGATGTGATATGTGTCTGCTGACTGCGTCGGAGGCTTGCTTGCCAGGTTCATCGATATGTTCTTTCCAAGCGGGCGACGGGCATCGGAGCAAGTTCCACGGCGGGGCCGTGGTTTCTTCTGGTCGGGCTGCTATTGCGCCGCGCCTGTGCACCGTCCCCTCCATCTGTGTCTTTCGCAACCATTGCGGAGGGTGTTTCCTCGGATTAGTCGAAGTTTTCCGTGGCAGCGGCGGAATGTGCTGGGCTCGATATGGATGCGGTGGGTGTGTACCTTTCTAACTGATATCGTTTCTTTCTCCGCCTCCCTCAACCGCTACGACCTTCCCGGAGCGGCGATGTTAGCGCCCGCCTCCCCACGGAATACATAGCAATCAAGACGATCCGTCATTATCAACTGCTTTCTGTCTGCTTGGGAGGCCTGCCCAATCCAACTTTCTCCACCCTCCCACGTCGTGTGCAGATTCCTTAGCAGTCCCTGTGCCCGGCTGATGACGATCTACGCGGGGGTCGTCTCGGCACCCGAGGCACTATTGTCGGTCGCAGGGTTCCTCGATTCGAAGCTCGTACGGTCGCGAAACGGAGCCCAGATGATGGCTGGGGCGATCGCGGTGCTCGAAGAGAGCGCGATGATATCGCCTTGCATGTCTAGGAATTCCCTTTGCTGCCACCGGACACGAAACGCATGTGCAGGCCGTAGGGCAGGGGCTCTTCGGGTAAGCTAAGGCCGTTGGCAGGTCGGTCGTTTCAGCGGCCTAGTGGGGCACTCCCAGCAACTGTGCTTCTCCGGCTCCAGCGATCTCACAGTGGTCTGTCCTTCTGGCTCCGCTTGCCAGCATCCACGAAAGGTCATGTGAGTTGCCTTTGGCACCTTGAACCTCCCATGAAAGAACAACCTCAGCGCGTTTCTTCTCTGCGCGGAGTCTTTATGTTCTCAGTGTTTTCGGCTTGCCGACCTGCAGCGCTTGGGCGTTCCGGCGGGGAAACCCTAGTGCAGCTTCCGAATCGATTCTATGCTCCATCGACCTGCAGTCAAGAGCTTCGAGGCCACGACGCCCAATGAAATGAAATGATTCGCCGCCATTTGATGCACTAAGTGCAAGAATTACCACATCTATGTACCTGAGCTCGGGTACCCCGACTAACGAAATAGGAAACTGGTGCAATATCGCTGATGGTCGTTGGTCCTTCCTCGGTTTCTTTTGCTGTCTAGTCCCATTTGGGTTGCGCCAAGGCTGATGCTGCAGATACGAAAGGTTCGCGCCCTGCATACCCCCCTAGGTACGTATGTACTGGACAGCATCACCAGCCAGACGAGCCCAATGCCTGCTTCAGCTGCCTTCAGGCCTGTTCCGTGCGTGTGTGCTGGCAATGTGCCCGCTTATATTTCGGCAGTTGGCCCTCTGCATTAACACAGTTGTTATGGCATGGACTAACCAGGGCAAATTGTCGCTGCTAGTCGATAAATTCAGTCGATCTTCCGTGTCCCTTCGGAACACGGGGAGATAAGGTTAACCCCGTGTGGGTGTGGGTGTACCAAATACTTGCCGATGGATCTTGCCGATGGCTGGGCCTTGCCTAGGGCCTGCGTTAAACAATGCTTACGGTTGTGATACGTAAAAGGGTCGGTGTGATCGTGATGGCAGTTGGATGATGGGGAGGTGTGGGAGCTGATCACCTCGAGCAGGGATTTGAGGGCGATGTATCGAATACTTCCTGACCTTGTATGCAACGTTCCCCCAAGTCTGGCACAGCCTGCTTGGAATAACGGATCTCCAATTCCGTTTTGCCCTTTTGGCCGGCGTTGGGGTGCTGTTGGGATGCTGTTGGTCGCCGGATTGGGACTGATGGCGACCCGACAGTCTGGTTCGCGCTAGCGTCAGACCCATGCTCTTTGGCCACAGCTCCAGACCCCATCCAGGGATACCCTGACTTGAGACGAGCATCCTTGCCTTCGCACGTTGGGCTGAACAGTTTCTCGAGTTGCAGCTGCAGATTCCAGCTCGGCTGTCAAATTGCTCATTGCTCCCCCATGCCATGCTTTCATCCCCCTTCCTCCCTGCTTGACAGCCAGCCACGCGGAAGTCCACGGGTAGATGTGGTACTTCAGGGTGACACGAGATACCTTGCCTTTCTTTTCTCTCTCCATTGAGAATCAGACAAGGGGTGTGGGCTTGCTTTTGCCATCAGGTCTCCAAATCCCCATGTCCTTACCCTCCTATTAGCCGCCACCCTATGATGAGCCTGATGACACCTCTTTCCCTTCAAAGCAGAGGGCATCCGCGTGCCGGCCGAGAGTTGTCAAGCTGCAGGCTTGTCCCAAAAGGAGCTGGTTTCCGCCCATCAAGCGATGATCGAGGAGAGACGGCCCTGTAAACTCCATGAGGCCCAGTAAAAAGGACCATGCATGCATATGGGCAATAAAAACGGAATTACATATGGGAGTTCGCCCAATGTCTTTTGCGGCCATCTCGTTTAGATTTTATCACCCAAACACCTAGAGACCGACCCCAAACTAACGGAGTTGTTTAACTGCAGTGCTCGCTCCTTCCCGGATACTGCTACAAAAGTCGTACTCTCATCACCAGATATTAACGCAGTGAGCTGAGATTCTATTGGGAAATGGGAGATGCAGTCCTTGAGCGCCCGCTCTTGCCGCCCTTGCGACTCTAAAGACCGGAGTGCGGGTGGGAGAAGAGGCGGGAGTCTCCTCCTTTGCAGCGCACAGTTACCAAATGTTTTGATATCAGACCCTGCATTAGACTGTTGCCACACTGCCTACACACATTCCCCCTTTGACATTACTGTACTGTAACGGTGATGAGGTGCGGGGGGTAGAATATTGAACTGAAGTGTCTCGTTGTAAAGGATACTTGGGATATCGGCGGCCGGTTCATCCCGAGAGAACCACCCACTACCTTTGGTGAACCTAGCCAGGTTTGACTCTCTCTGCGGACGGACCCTTGTTGGATCTCGGACCGGCGCGAATCCGCTTTGGGCTGGCATAACTGGGAGGGAGAGACCGACAGACTACCAAGGCACATGTGGGGGGTTTCTGGCCGAAACGGGCAGGCCCAATACGTTTGTACTCACCGGTGTCCTCATTCTGCAAGGAGATGCTGACAAAATCTTACATATAATTCCTCTCCTGAATCTTGGATCTTGGTTGGCCGGAGCTTTCTCGACTAAGTCAGAACCTACATAACCTAGTAGATAGATAGCAACCTACCTCGGCAAAACCTGCATGGAATATCAAGACATCGGGTGCCTATCTATGAAGACATCACGTCTCTTGAGCCACCCTCGCACATCTCAGTCATCCCTTTTCTACCTCGCCACCTCCCACCTGCCAACAAACTGGAACATTACATGTGACAGGACGGGCAGGTTGCTTTCATTGTTGTGAGGACACATGGTGTTGGTACATAGGTCCGTTTCCAGCCCGGCAGGGGCATGAAGAGCACTCAACGGAACAACCCACGCAAGCCTGATTGTTCGAGCGATGTCTCGGCTAACCGCAGACCAGCAGATGTTGTGTAGACCTGCCATTTTTGGCTGGAGATCGCCCCCCCTCTCCCCCCCTGCCGGCCCAGTAAATCACGTCTCTTTGGCTGACATGCGGAGTGTAGCACGCGGCACACCTTTCGTCACATTCCCAATTCGGAAGCTGACTTGTTGCGGACCGCTCTGGGCCAACTACATACTCACAATACTCCCCCTGAGATGTCGTCGAGAACCTATCGTTCTGCACATCCTAGATATGCACAGATGATAAAAGCACATCCCTTGAAAGATGGTAGCTGAGAAATACCCCAAGTGGACAACGCTAACGGAGGATAATTGTTCATGAGCGCCTGTTGGAAAGTTGGCTCGCCCACCCACTCTGATGCCCCTTGTTAACAAGTGCATACAGTCCTATACGTGCTACATATGCTATGGAAAAGGCACGTGCTAAGAACTATGTTCCTAGTGCAACACTCCTGGCAGTTCCCGTTGAGGTTTTAGTCTACTCGCCTCTGCCAGCTTCCTCGAACGCTAGCCTCCACGCATACAGATGATAGAGGGGAAGAGTTAAGCTCGTTTGTGACGATTCGTGATAGAAGTCATGAAAGGGTTGCTTGGAGAGATTGGAGCCTGCCTCACTCTTCAATATAGAGTGATTGGTCGATACCGAACTTTTTATATCGATGCCTTTCGCGCAGCACGTAGTGCTAGCGGCCAATGAAATTGATTGACTGTACTAGTCTGCGTGACAGTAAGTACTACTCATGGAGCGTAGAACTGCCTGGGCCAGATATTCATAGCCGTCTTGAGCCCCTCACCGATAGGTAGACCGGCGTGCTTTGTCCTTTCATCGCCCGTTTCGTTCGCGTGCAGGTTGACCCAGAACACCGCGTTACCCGCGATAGGCCTAAACGCCACTCCACCACGAGGGTGTCGTCTCCAAGGCGGATCATCCTCTGTCCAACGCCTCGCCATCTCTCTTTTTTCCTCGTTTTCCTTCTCCTCCTGCTCCTCCTTAGTTCTAGTCTTCTTGTTCTTGTCCTTGTTCTTCGCCGCGCTGCTCTCCAGTCCCTCGTCGCCATCGGACGCAACGACGGTAGGCTCCACGAAGGGGAAGTACGTCTCTCCACCCGTGCACCCATCTTGCAGCCCCACGAAGAAGCTGGCGACCCTGTTCCACGTCCGTCCGGACCCATCGTTCGCCACGCGGGGCGTGCGCCACCAGTCGTTGTGCATGTTGAATCTCTGCCCGGCGGTGTAGCGCACGAGCTGGGGCGGGCCCATCTCGTCGAAGCCGTCCCGGAGCATGGCGCCCATGAAGCGACGCGCCCTCCGCAGGACGCAGGACACGGCCGGGTCGTGCAAGGGCAGGCCGGCCGAGGAGCTGGTGCGGTCGACGGTGCGCTGTTGGGGACCGCCGCGGCCGAGCGGCTTGTCGACGCGGGAGGGGGCGAAGTGCGGCTCGCCCGTGCGGAGGAGGGCGGCCATGTCTGGGGGTGGGAGGAAGGAGTGGATGTAAATTATCAATGGCGAGAGGGAGACGATTTCGGTGCGATAGGGGTGGGATTCGTCGCACGTAAAGACGGCGGGAGTGGTGTCGGACTCCGGGACTGCTGCCGGAGGATGGTGGTTTGTGGGAGATGAGGATGAAGAGGACGATGGGGGGAAGAAGGGGAGTGCGAATGGGAAGTCGGGCAGTGGGAACTCTGGCACAAAGGCGAGAAGAGACAAGCTTGATTCTGGTACGAAGGCGAGAAGCCATGGCGCTAGCAGAACAATGGCGCCGCAGAGAACGGCAATGTAGAACGGACTGGAGGGACGTGTTCGTGCTGTGGGCTCCTGAGGACTGGGGCTAGAGCCAACTGGAGATGCGGCGGCTTTCGCCATCATGCAATGCATTGGTATCTTGGCTGCCTGTTCATTTACAAAAGATGTGGGTGGATAGGAACCTCTCAAGTGCGTGTGCTAGTAGTGACCATGGTGGCAAGGCGTGGCACCCTACTAATAGGACTGAGCTGTCCCCAGCGGTGCTTCGAAGCTGTGCCAGACTGCCAGTGCCCACCCCATCTGGTTCACTTTTCTTACATGCCCCCGTCCCTATCCCCTCGACTGATTGGGAGAACTACTTGGGTCTACTACCACGCACCGTGCATTCCGTGAGATCCGAGCCCGTAAGTAGCACACCTATCACTCAAGCGCTGATGGGTACATGTCAAAATCATCCTTCCCATCCCCTACACCATCTCCATTGAAGTTGCATGTATAAGAAGTACATCAGACTGGTGGACAAATGCCGAACGTTGTTTAACAAGGCGGGCATAGCATGACCTCCTCTCAGGTTCCCCGACATCTAGTTGGTCCGGGGAATTAATCCACCACACTCGGCCTTATAGCCGATAATGACGGCGTGACGACTCCGCATTTTGCGCCGCGACGCCATTGGCTCTTGCTCAAGACACTCCAAACGAGGAGTTTCATCAGTTTCTCCGGTGGAGGGTAGAAGCAAACCTGGGAAGGAGGTATTGGGTACCTGGCTCTAGTACCACCAGCCGGACTTCACGGCTGGTGCGTCGGGGACTCCAAGGTGATAACAGGTGATAACTTTCATGATTGGCAATGTGAGATGAGGTCGCATGTACTTTCCCAATGCGGTTGTGACTCACCATGTTCTTTTTGCATACAGCGCGGCGTGTAACTCATCCAACGCCTTACTTCTCGACGTTGAAGCCACCACCTTGTTCCAGTTATAGCCAAGATATCACCATCACCACGGGCGAGCAAGCGAGTTGTGACGGCCCGCTGTGGAGCCCATGACAGTGGTTTACCGACGACCGCCTACCCGGTTACACTCTTTCCACCACCAATCTTCAACAACAGACATCTCCTTTGACTCACTTCTCGATGCCAAATGGCAGACAGGATAGGCAGTCTCACAGACGGTTTGGGGCGCGCAGTTGCTCACTTTGCTTCCCTCTTAAGTGAATCAACCCTGAAACCAGGGGCAAGATCACGTGACAGCACTGGCCGTGGATTGAAAAGTGGGCCCCATGAAGGATCACGGAACCGTGTCCGATCCTACAGCGCGGAACTTCCTCTGTTCCTGATCGTTGCCCGCCTGTCGTCATTTCATTCTTCAGCACCACGTCGCTCGTTTACTTTTGTTTCGGTCGCTGTGCAACACATTCCCTACGAGAACTCATCTACGGCCCATTTGCTCGACAGCCGATCACTCGGCCAGCCTCCCTTCGCAATCGTCTGTCTCGGCTCCTCTCCTCCATCGACCTCGTCAAGCATCATCAGACCTGCTTGCTCCCTCCTCTCGAACAAACTCAAACAAACGAACGAACCAACCATCTCTTCACGCCGCCTCTGCCACATCTCTCTCGAGCTTCGAAGAAATGTCCTGCTGCGGCGGCCCCTCGGGCAGCTTCCCGAACCCAAACGACCGCCGAGCCAACGGGCGCGCCTACCTGGCCAACAACCCCTACCGCGCCGGCGCCGGCGGCACCGGCGGCGACCCCAGCGGTTCCTCTTCTTCCAGCGGCGGCCGACGGCCGACCTTCTTCAGCCGACGCATCCACCGCGCGTCCTTCGTGGCGCAGAACCCGCGCTCCATCACGCTCCGGGAGTGTGGCATCCTACTGTTCGGCCTCTTCGCGCTGTACCGCGCGTTCGTCGTCGGGAACCGCGACGTGCGGCAGCTGCTGTTCGTCAGCCGCGTCGCCGATGTCTGCTGGCGCGAGAACGCCGTGTCGTGCGCGTGGCGGTACGCATTGCAGCTGTGGTACTTCTTCGCGTACAGCTGGGTCGGCGGTCTGGTGCCGTGGGCGTTCCTCGCTGCTGTTGTGGTGTTCTTCGGCGAGGAGGCGCTGGGGGCTTTGAGGAGGGGGGCTAGGGCGAAGAAGTGAGAAACGTGAGGAACAGGAGGAGGGGATATATCAGTACACACGAGGAGGACATGGAGAATAGGGAGGAGTGATGATAATGACGATGATGATGGAATCCTCCGGGTGATGGTAGGTCGGGGCCAGGGCACAGGAATAGACGGATTTCAGGATGGGGTGGGCCACGCGTCGGCGGTCATCGACGACAATACGATCATGTCGCGAAAGTCGCGGCGTCTGTGGCAAACAATGGCCTAGTTCTTCTCGAGTTGGATTAGATAGCCCGGCGTCCCTACCGTCTCTCTGTCGCGTCTCTCTGATGAATTCGCTACGACTGCCGGTCTATGTTACGTTACGGGCCTGTGCCCACAGCGAGCGCTTTGCTGCGATCCCGGCTTTGCGAACGGACTGGATGCCGCCGCCCTGTCCCCGCGTGTCGTCATGCTGACGCTACTGAGCCTCTTGTTACGGTTTTACTCCTTTAATAATTACCTATAGAACCTGTCGCGCTCTGTAGTTAGTTCGTGCTAAGATCTACAGCGCCCCCCGAGAGGCCCCCTTGCATAATGGGTCCTCCAGCGAAGCATACCAAGTTTTATCTCCACTCCGCTTCCTCTTTGATGCGTCGTCTCGTCAACAAAGGGACCATACCCACCCCGATTCCCACTGGAACAGGGCAGCGGGGGTTTCTTTTCTGAAGGAGTCAAGTCTCTGATAATGGCATCACATCGTGTAGCCACCAGCGATTCCATGCTGCCTTCGTGGGATGGGCCACCCCGAACATCCAACCTCGACATCCCTCTCTCCTAAACGAACGGAAGTTTCAAGTCGGAGTTTCCGACAGGAAAGCGTGGTTTGGGGGTGAGGAGGGGAACCAAAGCAGACTTCCCCTGCTGAAAAGCTTGTGAAAAGGTGCATGTGCCTTCCTCCCTCTGCAGTGGTCTACCTAGGAGTCAAGGCCGTTAACGTCGTGTTCTACGCGTTGCGCCGATACCTCTCTTCGGCGTTTTCCGCAATCAAGTTTTGTAAATCTCTTTACAGAACGAATGACGGGCGACATGAAGTCAGTGGAGTAGTAGTAGTAGTAGTAGTAGTAGTAGTAGTAGTAGGATTTAACGCCGGGCTCGGCCCGGCTTCGACAGCCGGCCGTTAGCAGCCTCCCGGGGGGTATCTCGGTGCGCGTTCTATCTCGCTAATATACATAAACGGACAGAGGGGAGACAGAGGCGAATCGTGCNTGCGCGTTCTATCTCGCTAATATACATAAACGGACAGAGGGGAGACAGAGGCGAATCGTGCCTGGCTGGGTATGAAGTCAGTGGAGTGAGCTTTTGAAAGCTCAACGTGCAGCCGAATCTCCCGGCAAGCAATACAGCCGGAGAGGGCAAAGAGAGTGAGTGAGTAATAGGGCATTGTATTACCTAAGCTATACTAGGGTTCGGCAAGAAAGAGTGTGGTAATGCTGCTGTAAGAGTACATGGAGGAACCCTTTTGACTTGGTGAGTCGACTGTAGGTGCGTTATCAGAGCGCAACCGTTTTCACTGCCATGTCCCCGAAGCAGATTTTTGAGCCGTACAGCTAGCCTATAGATACCTAGTAAGTGAGTAGTGGTAGATTTGTTCTGCCGTGCCAGCGGAGAAAACAGCTTCCTCCAAATGCCTCATTCCGAAGCACATGGTAAAACTCTCACTCTCCTGCCCTTCCGCAGCTGCTTCACCAGGTGCTAGGTGCCTACCTACCTAAGCAGGCACTAGCTACCTTGTATTGGCATAGCCTTGGTTACCCCACGCTGTACCAGCAGCTGTGTTGATTTAAACAAGTCGATGTGCAGGGGACGGGGAACGGGATGATGGGTTGTAAAAGAGCACAAGAGATTAGACTTGTGAGTTGTGACTAGTACCAGGGCTCCAGGCCCGGTGCTTCGATGCTGGCTGTCGGTCCCGCCGGCAAGTCGAGGCTCAGTGAGGCTCTCCGCCCCTCGCAGGGGCGAGTTTTAGAACTTGACGAGCTTGAACGTTGTGACGCAGGCGGGCTTCCAGCCCTTGGGCGCCTTGAACGCCAGCCAGGGCCTCACTTGCCAGGGGCTCGTGCCGCTGGGTCTCTTAGCATATTTGGCATGGGCAGCGTCCACCTTAGCCTGCTTCGCCTTCTGCTGCTTCTGCACCAGCTGGGCTTTGACTTTGGGGTCCTTGGCCGCTGCTGTCATCTCAGCCTTGGTCGGGGCCGGGGCGCGGCCGTCGTAGACCATGCCCGAGCGCGTCGTGGACAGGTCCGTCCTGGCGTAGATGCCGCCCGAGGTGGTGAAGTTGGCGTCCTTCTTCAGGATGGACCGGCCGGAGCTGGTCGTCTTGATAGCTGTGGTGGATGAAAAGTGGTGAGTTAGCAAGGGGGTGAATCGCAGTAACGAAGGTAGCAGGGTAAATTCGATAATTCGACGTACTCTCTGCCTGCTGCGCCGCCAGCCTGTGGGCATTGTAGCGGAACCGGTACCTAACAGTACCGTACTCGGAGGTGTTCTGGTTCGGGTGGTTGTTCTGGAGGAATGCCCGCTTGTGGCTGATGATGCTGTCCTCGCCCATCTTGGACTGGCAGTCCGACTGGTCCACCACAGGCTTCGGGGCCACGACCCTGTGCGCGTGGAGGGGCACACCTGGCTGGGTGGCCCTGGCGTACACCTCGCAGTCACCGGCACTGGGTGCCTCGTTCAGATCAACCTCGTACCAACCAATAAGCGCGTCTATTTTAAGAGAAAAGGGTCGTGGTCAGCGCGCAGAAGTCGACTACCCAGGGCGGCAGTAGTGGGGAGAGGATACGGCCAGAGGATGAGAGTAGTCGTAGTTGAAGGGGGTGGGACGGGAAAAGCTCACAGTTCACTCTCAGGGTGTCGATGTTGGGAGGAAGAATCCTGCGGTTTGTGATGCCGACTGCGTAGGCAAAGCAGTTATACACGTTCGACCGCGTCTGAAGGTGTTGTTGCCACTGCCCCACGCCGAAGGTCGCCGGCAGCCAGTTTGCCAGATCGATCTCCGCTTGGTCCATCTGTGGTTGCGCCATCTTTGGAACTGACGATGAAGGAGGAGAGAAGGTAGGTAGGTAGGGAGAAGTGCTAGTGCCTAGTGCCTAGTAGGTACTCGTAGTAGTGAGAGATGGACGAATCGACGAATATCCACGGGGAAAGAGAGAGAGAGAGAGAGAGAGATAAAGAAAGAAGGGCGAAAGATGATTTGGGCGGGCTCAGGAGTTGCCTGCAACAGAGCCGGAAGGAGAGGACGAAAGGATGAAGAAGAGAGACCAGAGGAGACTTGCTTGTTGGATGATGTCGAATCTCAGAGTTTCTTACCGCTATCTCGGCGTGTATCCCCATGTCCTCTTATAGGAAGCTCGCATCACCGGATCGGAGGGATGGGCGACTCTTCAGGTCGAACCGCGACATGTTTGCGAGCTAGACGATGTCATGGAACGTCATCGAAGGCCGTATTCCAGCGACGGCGCGATACGAGGTTTGTTGGAACTGGCTCTCGTTTCAGGCCTGCTGCTTGTCGGTCGGCCATTTCTGCTCTTGTGCATGTGGTCCACGGCCGAGCAGGCGTCGATCTCTGTGGTGTTGAGAAGTCTGAAAAAGCGACGCGGACAGCGGTCGGTCGATGTGACTGACGCCTTGTAACAGACACATTTCATACGGCCATACGAGGGGCGAGGCAAGCGAGCGGTCGGCCAAGGACTGAGCTAGCCGGCGACGGTTGGCGAACGGCTTCCATTACGGCTTCCACGACCGGCCAACGGAGGACGGTCTTGTCTCGGCCATTGATTATCTTGACAGAGGTCTTGACAGAGCTCACGAGGCTTGGCCAGCACCACGACCAGAACTGATAGCGGTCGGCAAACGGCACGCTCTCATCCTATTGCCTCTCGTCAAGCGGTGTGTTGGTGTAGGAGGGAGTGTAAGTGGCGCGCCGCCTTCAGGCCTGGCCGCCTAGGACAACGGGTTTCACCTGCATTCACGGAGGAGAGATGACGGCAGTGTTATGTTGTATACACAGCGACCAGAAAAGAGAGCGGCGTTAAGGGCAACAAGCTGCCTTGTGCCCGGACAATCGTAAGCATGCTGAATCCTGAGGCTGTTGGGGAGGGTGTGGAGGGATGAGGTAAGATCAGAGTCCCTAACAATTACTAATCTCGGTCACCCAATGGAGAAGGGATGATTTGTTTGGAGGAAAACAAATAGGATCTTGAAAGAGGGAGAGAAAGATACATCGGTATTGAGGGAATGCCAGACAGCGATAGAATGATTCATTTCATGATTAATGTCATGTATCATTGGAAAGCGCCTCTGGTCTGCGATCACGCCCAACATCGATATGCGGTCTATCGTCGAGCCCAACACCTGGTCTGTCATCAAGCCCAACAGGGAAAGGGCGCACGTCTCAGACTGGGCCAGTCTCGCGCCTTTTTCGTGTCACTAGTCCCGTGCGTTTCTGGAGTGTTGGGGCCGGGCGACACCGGGCTGTGGGGGCCGGGGGTTCTGGCACGGGGGGCGCTCGGCAGTCGTCAATTCCTCAATACACTATATCCGGAGTCGTCTTACTTGTAAACAGGTGGAAACACAGGGGAGGCACGGCTGGTGGCACGGCTGGTTAAGAAACCCTTCCGGGCCCTTCCGCATCCGGCCGGCTCAGCAGACAACACAATCTAGAAAGGCGGCTGACACCTGTTGGCCTGTTGGCTGCGCCGTGGGACTGGCAATCAAATGCCGTGCACGTGGCCGTCTGACAGCCTGGAAGATCACCACCACTAGGTACCATCCATCCCCGCTTTTTCTTGCTGATGCCGTCCACGATATTTGGACATCCTTGCCCCGCCAGGCCCACCTTCGTACCAACTTCCATCACACATTCCACACTCTGATCGATTCCATTTCGTCGTTCTGATCCCTACGTTCCCTTTCTCTATAAAAAGAAAGAGAGAGGGGGAAACAGAGAAGAAAAGTTAAAGAAGAAAACCAATTGAACAAACGGCCAGCGTCTATGAACAGACATCACTCATCCCAGGACCCAGAACAAAACCCACCTACGCATCATCACATCGTACAAAGGGACAATCGCACGGCAAGATGGCGGGCTTTTTTGCCAGATGCCCCCCGGAGGAGCGCTTCGTCGCTGGCGAAAGACTGACGGGCTCCGTGGCGGTCTGGGACTGGGACACACGCCGCGTGATAAAGGTTGAGTCGCCCTTGAGCGTAAATCCGCAGAACGACCCGATGATCTTCGCAGCCCTCACAGCCAACCTCGACAGCCTCCCCCAGGATGTGCTGAGGGTCACTCTCGACAACAGGGGCCACGTTACGGGCACGGGCAACGACTACAGGACGGACGACCAGACTACCATCCCCTTCTACCCCTTGCGGAAGAGCTTCGGTGCGAACGTATCCACGCTCCACCGCTCCGCCCTCACCGAGGTCCAGAGGATGGGGCAGCAGGTCGACCGCGTCACCTGGACATCATCCTCGGGTGGGGGCCGTAACGGCGAGGTGGTCGTCCACACCTCTGCCTTCAAGTACAACTTCTTCAAGAACAACATCGCCATGATCTGGCACGAGATGAACTGCCACATGCGCATCCCCAAACACCCTAACATCGTCCCGTTCGAGGCCCTCGTCACCGAAGCCGTCGGCGGCACCGAGAAGGTGGTCGGGTTTACCACGCCGTACATCCCCGGCGGCACCGTGTGGGATCACCCTGAGCGAATATTCAAGTTGAAGCATCTGAGACAGCTTATGGCCGTGAGTAGTCCTAGTCGTCCGACTTCCCTATATATAGACCTGTGTATGTAGAAATGTTTCGTTGTGCTGACAGCGCTTTTCTCTCTCGACGCCCAGGCCGTGGACTTCATCAACCTCACGTTGGGCATCGTCCACGGCGACATCAAGCCCTTCAACCTCCTCCTGGACGAGACGACGGACAACATTATGCTGTTCGACTTCAACTGGGGCAGCCAGCTGGGCAACACGAACGGCGACCTCAACCACAACCGCGAGTTTTGGTACGACGAGGATCGCAATGACGTCAAGTTCGTCGCGTACACGCTGTGGGAGATCCTCGCGCACGATCAGCACTTCCGCGCGGAGACCCCTCCACGCTTGTACCACATCTCGGACATCCTGGGCCCGGCCTTCGCCCCTGCCAGCAGCAAGGGGGGCAAGAAGATGGCTAAGCCCGGGCCGACGAAGCCCTGGACGCACCACCGCAACGTCAAGCTCGACGCGCCCGTGGATGAGTACCGTACCGCCTTGGAGGCGTGGGTCCGCGAGCGGATGACCAAGGACAAGGTCGTGAACCACTACAAGAAAGCCAGCAAGCCGATCACCTGGGACAGCCTGCCCCCCTTCCCGCCGGCCATGTTCTGCGGGAGCCCGCAGCCGATGGGGTACCAGTTCCGAGTCGAGATGTCCATGGACAACGAGCCGTTTATCGCCTGGGAGCGGCCCGCGACCAGCAAGCTCCCCCTGCCCAAGGGCAAGCGCCTCCTGGCGACGGGCCAAGTTGTCGACAGCTCCAGCCCCAGCCCTAGCACCAGCAGCGGCGCGAGCAACAAGCGCTCGTCGTCTCACAGCCCGGAGGGGAGAACGGGTGGTGGAGCGGGCGTTCCATCCACTGTTCGCAGAACATCGTCGTCGACGGCGGCGGCAACCTCTTCTCCCACCAGGCCCACTAGGAGTACTAGGCAGAGTGCTTCTACAAACAACACCACTCCTGCCGTCGCTGATCCAAATAAGAGATACGCCCTGAGATCGGTAACGGATAAGAAGCAACAGGGATGAAGTGGATAACTGGGCACACCCACACACACACACACCTCTATAGGGCGCAAGGTGGGCTTTGGAGGGGAAAGTGATGACCCTCGAGGCCGGAGATGGAGGAGGGTTGTGAGGACCAAGAGATGTGTGAAAACAAAACACAGACGAAATGCCTGCGGGCGTCAAGAACAGAGGAAGGATGCGTTTCGCTAGCTGAAATGAAGCAAGACCACCAGACTCCCTTGGAGCGTGCTGGACACGCAATATTGGCCTGACTTAGTTAGGTAAGGTAGGTAGGTACATGTAAACAGTAATCGATGACCGCCGGCGGCAAGTTACTAGGTACACAGGACTAGTACATAAAGTTCCCGGTTCCTATGCGAGGCAGCCTAACATTCGATTGTTTTACAAAGCCTTCTATCGATTTGGCCTAGAGGCCAGTGTCACGATCGCAAAGGCCAGAGGCTGGGAAGCCAGAGGTGGAGAGCACAATGGTGTCAAGATTCTGCTATGAAGGAGGGAAGG
>PYST01000482.1:0-13399 GCA_003049485.1 Ophioceras dolichostomum
CCCCTCCACCAAGCACCATTCCAACTCGCCACGAACCTTTGCAGCCTTCCTCCATGTATTTCATGACATACCTCGTATGCCAACGTGCCAGCTTGCAGCCAGACCAAGCCAAGCTATCATTCCGAAGCTTCGATGGAGGGATGTGGCCGATCAGTTCCTCGGGTCTGGGGATGATCGTCATCGAAATGCAGGGAGCAGGTCCATAAGCCGCATGGGAAGTTCATGAACCCTGAATTTCCAACTGCCATACGAGCTCTGCCGGCGGGGATCACCTACTATTATCGGTGAAGACGTTTTGCTCCCCTTCCAAAATTGGCAAGCAATGATGCGTCTCGTCAGGGATATCACAGAGGTACATGCCGTTGACTTCCTGATGTCAACCTCAAGTCACACAGGGGAGGCGTGTGGGATGATACAGCTACGGCCTCACCACCTTCGACTCCCGAAAAGAGATGCCGCAAAAAACCGGAGCGTTCGATAGGTACGTCGCACTCATGTAGGGGAACTGAAGAGTTTCAAAAAAAAAAAATAAATCCAAAATCCCAAGACTCAAACCAAAACTCGAGGGGAAAGGGAAAGAAAAGAAAATAAAGGCTGTGAAAGTCCCTAAAGTTATGAATGCGAAGCTCGAGCCCTAATGAAAGCTGTGCTGCAGGGGAAGGTTGCAGCTCAACGTTGATAGTTCGTGGAACAGAGCTAAAACCGAATGGCAGTTCAGCCACCGTCACTATCACATCACTTACATGATGGCATGTCACAAGTGTGACGTGCAGCTGGTAGCTTCCTGAGGGAGCTGCCACCAGCTGCCACCTCGTTCGTCCCCTGCACGACACCGGCACGGAGGAGGCCGAATAATGTTAACTCGGGCCGCCGGCTCAAATATGAGAGACATGAGGACCAAGACGCAACACACAAAGACGGGGGTGATCGGTGCGAGTAGAGTGGGAAGGGATAGAAAAAGAGAGTCTAAGATAGTAAATGTATTTTAGTGCCTCCCGCGTGATTCCGACTTTCACAGCAAGGCCCGCAGAAGCGTCTCTGTCCAGACCTCACGAAAGCCGTCCAGCTGATGCTCGTGGCCAAATGATTGGCTCTAGAGCTCACCCTAGCATCTAGCATATAGCGGCCTTCCGCAAACGTGACCAGGTCCCTCCACTCCTTCCTAGGCGGCACCGCAGGCAGAATACCTAGACAGAAAGAAGAGACAGCTTTCACAAGAACGAATGCCATTGTCTTCCGAACCCATGTGAAAATTGCTCCCCTTCTCCTCACCTCCTCCTCCTCATAGAAAAAGGGCGAGGTCTGTCAGTAGAAGAAGCCATCTGCATCTTCTCTCGCAAAACTTTCGAGTGAGTGGGCACTGAGTAAGAACATCCTCCACTGGGCAACTTCATCCGCCAAATTCAAGTTTTAACATCACTCATCAGTCGCCCTGAAAAAGGAACACTGAACCTCGACCGACCTGACTTACAGCTCCCGCTTTCGGCCAGAGGGTTCCCCCGCGTTGAGCCAGGGCGCAGGCTTATCGCGCCTTATCGGACCCATATACCCTGTCAAAGCCCCCCATTTATCGGAGCCGAGGAGACAGGCGGCCCCCCCATTCCAAAACGTACCTTCCAGACAGACCAAACTCACCTCTGTTCATTGTTCTTCTTTTTGTGTTATTTTTTTTTCTTTCTTTCTTTCTCAAACCCGTCCTTCCGACATCGAAACATTTTTCTATCCTTCGGAAATATCGCAAAACCCTAAATCTCAACCGTTTGTTTGTTTGACCTCTCGCATTCTTTTCCTCCAGGGTCGGTGGAGCAGGTAGACAGACCTGGGCGGCAAGCCGGCAGGCACAGCTTAGGGGAGAGAGACACACAGCACATCTTTATCCACCAGCAGCAGTTTTTTTTTTTTCCCTCGGCACGATGGCTACCTCAACGCCCGCGGCGCATCCGGAAGAGAATGAGGGCTCCAAGTTGAAGACCTTTCTGGGCATCTTGAGGAAGTAAGTTGAAACACCGTATCCGACGTTTTGCATGGCAGCCGGCTGGCGGCAGGCAGGCACTTGGCGAAGGATATCGATATCATCATGAACCCCGCATTCGCTGCTCGAGTCGAGAACAGTCGTCTCCCTACCCATCTTTGCCCGCTTGATTCTAGCCCTTGCCCTTCACAGGATACTTTAGGAGGCGCATGTGCCTAGGATGTGGCGGGTTCAGTTTTCATCTACCTATGATGTGTATCCGAAAACGTACACCAACATGATCGGACGGAAACACAAGCCGAAGGGGGGAGATAGAGAGGCAGACCCCTAGGAAAGGAAGAAAGACCGAAACAGAACAGAACAGAACAGAATTGGACTGACTGACTGACCGACGATGCTCTGTCCGCCTTCGCAGATTCATCGGGGTCGCCGATCTAGCCGCCGTACGCTTCTCCCTGCCGTCGCAACTCCTCGAGCCCACGCCAAACCTCGAGTACTGGAACTACCTCGACGCACCCAACACATTTATCGCGATCGGCACGTCGGACGACCCGGTCGACCGCATGCTGGAGGTCCTCCGGTTCTGGTTCACCAAGGACCTCAAGTACGCCAAGGGCCGTCCCTGCAAGCCGTACAACTCATGCCTGGGCGAATTCTTCCGCTGCAACTGGGAGGCCGAGGACAACGCGCCCAAGGTCGACACCAAGGCCCTGCTCGCAGGCACGCCCTCCAGCAGCCAGCCCGGCAGTGGTGCCTCGAGCCTCAAGGGGGCGGGCACCGGCAGCGGCAGCGGCAGCGACTCGCTCGCGGTGCCTTCGACCCTCGGCGGTCCCGCGGGCGGCGGCTCGAGCTCGAACTTGTCGGTCCAGCAGTCCGGCAGCAACCCGTCGAACCCGACGGTGCGCGTGTCGTACCTGACGGAGCAGACGTCCCACCACCCGCCCGTCAGCGCCTTCTACATCAGCTGTCCCGAGAAGGGCCTGCACGCCAAGGGGTTCGACCAGATCACGGCCAAGTTCACGGGCACGAGCATCAAGGTGATGCCGGGCGAGCACAACCTGGGCATATTCGTCACGCTCGAGAAGAGGGGCAACGAGACGTACCAGCTGACGCACCCGGCCGCGCACCTGGGCGGGCTGCTGAGGGGGGCGCTCAGCGTCACGGTGGGCGACATGTGTTTTGTTTCTTGCCCGGACACGAAGCTCAAGGCCATACTGCGGTACTACGATGAGGGCTGGCTCGGCAGGTCGACGAACCAGGTCGAGGGGATAATATTCCGCTACGACCCGGACAACGACGACAAGCAGGACATCAAGTCTGTGCCGGAGGAGGACATCCTGGTTAGGCTGAAGGGTCCGTGGAAGGAGAAGGTCGTTTTCACGATGGGGCCTAAGCCTGTGGTACGTACCTACCTACCTCCCTACCTCCTCACCATAATCATAACATAACATAACCAAGCTCCCTCCCTTATGCCCACCCCCCTCACCTCCCTATACTAGGGAAACAACAACAACCTCAACCTAAACGCAACCTAACTAACCACCCTCCCTTCCTCCCCAGTCCTCCCACCCCCCCGAAAAACAAACAACAATAATCGACATCGGCCCCCTAACCGTCGCTCCGAAATCTCTCCCGCCCGACGAGCTCCAGCTGCCCAACGAGTCCCTCCAGCTCTGGGGCGGCGTCACGCGCGCGATCCTGTCCAAGCAGTACTCCAAGGCGACGGCCGTCAAGGTCGAGCTCGAGGAGGCGCAGCGCGCGAAGGCGCGCGAGCGGGAGCGGACGGGCGAGGTGTTCCGGCCGGTGTTCTTTGAGGACGTCACGCACAAGGGGGGTAAGCCGCGGCTGACGGAGAGGGGGAGGGTTGTGCTGGAGAGGGCGCAGAGGGGGGACTGGAGCATGGGGGGGATTTTGGATGGTGAGGGATTGGGATTGGGATTGGAGGGTGAGGGGCAGGAGGGACAGGGCCAGGAGGAGGGACAGGGACTGCGGGAGGGGGGTAACGGGAACGTGAAGAAGACTGAAGTGGTGACGACGGAGGTGAAGCCTGAGGCGGTCAAGGCTGAGGTGGCGACGGTGGGTAAGGAGAACGGTGATGATGATGGGGAGGACGGGGTGGTTGTGACAGATGCGACGGGCAAGTCGTCGTAGTGGGGCGAGGAGCCGACGTCTTCCTTTGTTGATGAGCGGCGGGTGTCGAAGTCGACGCTGCCGATGCCTCCCACCCCTCTTCCTGGTTTTTCTGATAGATTTTTTTCTTTCGGAGCTGATGGCGCAGATTGAGAGTGTAGTGTCTTGCTTTTTTTCTTCGTTTTGTTTGCTCTTTTCCGGTCTTGGGTTTTATCCTTACTACCCCCCTGCCTGCCTTGATGCTACCACTTGTTTGACAGCAATGACAGGCTGTAGCGGACAGGATCGATGTGCATTTTCTGGGCTCGCGATGGGTTTGTCTTCTTCTTGTCTTCTACTTCCCGCTTTTGTCGAGTCCCCTTCTGTCTTTCTGGGTTTCTCCATCCCACATCGTGTTAGATACACACTGGCGAGTGGGCTGTGATCGTCCTATCCTTCCAGACAGGATGGATGGATGGATCGTGACATTAGGCTAGAGACCGGCCTTATCAGTCAGAATCACTTGCTTGGCTGGATCTAGTCGAGCCCCTTTCCTCCGAGACCAGAGCTAGCTAGATAGATCTGGCCGCTCCACTCCCTATTTTCTTCCTTTCTCTATCTGGTTTCGTCGTTGGCGTTTCTGCGCTCTCCTGCATAGCACTCTCCTGTCTTTTTTTCTCCTTGGAGTGTCTGGTTTCTTTTCCCCCCTTTCCTTCGCCTCTTATTTGTAGTTGGCGAATAGAATATGGACGGAATATGGTCTCTCTTTTACAGGTGCATTGTGTTGCGTGGCGGCAGGGTGACCAGATGTGCGCACCTTTCCTAGGCCACCTGCCTAGTAGGAATGCGAACGTGGTCCTCGCGAGGCCTGAACGGAGTTGCCGTGTGTAGACGTGGAAGGGGAGGAGAGAGAATATTGTTTCTGGTCGAGTGGGGCGTCCCGTCCTTGCGTGGCTTTCGTTTCTTTTTATGCATATACATCATCTACTACACATATATACCAGGGCTAGATACACGCGCGATGGCGGACGACCTCGGACAGAGGGACCGTGGTTTTTATTCATCACGTTGATTTATATCATCTGAAGTTTTTCTGTCTTTGTGCTCTCAGTGACTTGCTCCCTCCTATCTTGTTAGTATGCTTCTATGAATTTCGGTCCGATCGACCGCCCGACTTAGAGGACACAGAGGTGTTTCGAATACTTAGGTTGTTACGACTACCTAGTTGCTAGTGTCCTCGGATGAGCTGAACCCTGCCATGCATTCTGACCCTTGAGACGACCACTTCTGGGGAGGCTGAGAGAGATAGTGCCTCACTGATGTCTTCATCGTGACAGCCAATCAATACTTGGGAACCCAGCCCGACACGGGCACGAATAAGTGTATAGCCCTGTTTGGTTCAAGTCTGTGTCCGAGGTTCGAGCAAAAACCGAACGCCCAAAAGATAACGTCTAGCCCTCTATGGAGTATCTTGCCCTGCAAACCCACAGGAGACAAAAACGCCGATGACTTTGATCCCTTTCCATCCCTTCCCGTCCCAATCAATGACCGACCGCCCGTTGTGCATATTTGCCTAGACATGCATACTTACATATACTGTACTGTACTACATAACTATACTCTTCCAAAAGCTACAGCAGACTCTTCGTCTCTTTTTTTCTTGGTCCCTTTCCTCTCTCATGGCGGCGTCTCCGGCTCCATACGACTCCAAGTGCCATTGGCGTTCCAGACGCCAGCCCTGATGTAATCGAGGGCCATACCATCGCGCACGTACCCAAACCGAAAATACTCGGGCATCACGGCGCCCGCCTGGCGCGCCCACACGAAGCCGGCCGCGCCGCCCGTGGTGGGGGAACCCCCGACGTCCGGTTCGGCGAAGAAGGCCCTGTGGCGCTCGACGTCGTTGACGAGCACGCTGATGCCGTCGACCGAGGCGGGCGGCGGCTGCGCCCACTCGAAGGATATGCTCGACAGGCCCGAGCCGGACGACTGGATCAGCGGCTCGGCGAGCAGGGACGGCAGGGCGGAGCCGAAGGCGGCGTCGCCGCGCAGCGCCGAGGCCGTCTGCAGGACGGAAGCGAAGCCCCAGCGCGCGATGCCGTTGACGAAGAGGCCGAGCAGGAGGCCCTGGTAGGCGAGCGAGGGGCGGGTCTGCATGGCCGTGCCGGGGAGGAGGAGGATCGCCAGGATGTAGTGGTGGATGCGCAGCTCGAGACCAGGCAAAAAGAGGAGGGCCGCGGCGATGCCGGACAGCTCGAGGAGGAGGAGGCCGAGGATGCGCGGGAGGCGACCCTCGGCCCAGAGGTCGTAGGCCTGCTGGGCGACGATCAGGGTCAGGATCACGATGATGACGGCGAGCGCCACCTTCGCGCCGGGCTGCTGCTCGAGGTCATGGGCCGTCAGGCGCGAGATGGGGATCCAGTCCAGGGTGGAGTTGGAGAGGGCGCCGAACCAGAAGAAGCCCAGCCAGAGGATCGTCTTCTCGAACTGCGGGGCGGGCGGGATCGACTGCACTTGCGGATTGTTGGAGGACCCGCCGCCCAGGGTGCGCCGGACGAAGTAGCGGTAGAAGATGGCTGCGACGAAGAGCGCGGGGAGCAGCCTCTCGGCCATGATGGAGACCAGGTCGGCGAGGAAGGTGGTGGAGTGCCACGAGACGCCAGGCGTGTCCGAGACCAGGCCCACGTGCGCGAAGAGGGCGACGAAGACCGGGAAGAACAGCGCCGCCGGGCTGGTCGTGAAGACGGACAGGACCGCGGAGAAGAACAAATTCATTACCAACAGCACCGCACGGCTCGGCACGCCCCCGCCGCCCGCGCACGGCAGACCCGCGTCCGCGGCAGCAGTGACCGTGAACGCAAGCGGGAAGTACGAGTCGAACGGGACCGACTCTATGCCGTTCGCCGTCGAGGCGCGGAACCCCTGCGCAGCACCAATACGGTTGACCACGCCGCACCCGCCGCCCGCGTCGCTCACGGCACCGGCGTGTATCGCCGAGGCGCACAGGAACGAGTCGCCGCGGTACGTCTGCGAGCCGACGACCAGCGGCCGGTAGTTGAGCACCCTCCCGCCGACGGCGCGCGGGTTCAGCAGCCGCACGCCGGCGCAGCCCGCGGGGCAGTGGAACGCGAACGAGTCGTTGCCGAAGGGTCGGCACCTGGCGCCGTCGAGTCCGCAGCCGCTGTCGCGCTCCCACAGCGCGTCGACGCAGTCGAGGTGCACGAGCGGCGCGCCGGACGCGTCTTTTCCGCCGGCGCCCGCGGAGTTCGCTATCAGGACGCCGAGCGCGAAGGTAGAGAACCAGACGAGCAGGTAGGCGGCGAGCAGCCAGGCGCGGTGGGAGGAGTCGCGCGGGAGGCGCCGGGCGAGCCATCTTGACGGAGCGTCCTGCAGGGATGGCCATAAGGAGGAGATGATGTGCGTGCGCGGCTGGGGGGAGGGGCCGGTTAGCCGGAGCTGGACCAACGTCCGCTCGAGGAGGCCGGGGCCGCCGCCGCCGAGTGGGGGTGGCCGCCGCGTTCTGCGCCGCCGCGCCGCTGCGGCCGCTTGGCGCCGGGCGGCGAACTTGGCTAGCAGGCCGGACGGGACGGAGGACGCGTAGTCTTCGTCGTCGAGGAAGCCGCTGGTGCCATCGCCGTCGCCATCGCCATCCTCCTCCTCGTCGTAGTCCTCGGCCTCGGCGTAGTCTAGACGAAACGCGCCAGGCGACAGCAGCTGGGCCTCCTCGTCCTCGTCTAGCTCGACCTGGAGATACTGCGGGTGATTCGCCCCGTTCCTGTTCCCGTTAGGCTGCTGATGATGCTTCTTCTGTGCGCCGCCGTTCACAGCCGCCTCCAGGTCGTCGGGCGACTCCGGCGTCGGTGGCGGGGTGCCTTCCCGATCGGCCATGATTTTTTTTCCCTCTCGTTTTCTTGTCGATCTCCCTCCCTCCCCGTTTTCGTGGCGAGCTTGCCGAGCGAGCGAGTGAGTGAGTGGATCGCGCAGGGCCAACAGGCCAGAAAAGGAAACGAAACTTTGGGGAGTTGCGGTATTAGGTTGTATGGAGCTTCAGCCAAGATGATGGTGCGACATGGGGTTTACAGAGCTCATCAGCATCGTCTCAATGGGGCTGCTGTCCTGTATCTAGCTCAAGAGAGAGAAGGGAAATACAACAGCGGCCCTGGAGGGAGGGCAATAAATCCTACGATCATGGGGAGAGAGAAGAAAAACGGAGAGATGGCGAACAGCAGCATGAAAATGCAGAGACCAAGTAGGAAACTATTGTCCACCAGAGAATGCCAAGGCTCACACTCTCTTGGCAACGTTTTGGTGAACAGCTGTCGCGCGACTCAGCATAAAAAAGTTAGACCTGACCAGGGAGTGCGGGACAAGGGGTTTAGGCCGGTCCGGCCGAGTTTTAGCGCTCGATCCCCCTGCCAGCGGGGAGCGCCGTGAAAGCCGTGAGAGGTTGATTATTGGCCGATTGCAGGGATGAACAAAGAAAGAAGTAAAGATGGAATCCGACAAGAGATCTTTCCCCCTCCTTTTCTCGGCGATATGCATGCTCAATGCATTAATCAACTGTCACGACTTAAGAGCATATGGCATTGGGATATCGAAGCTAGGTATCTTAAGGACTTAGGTACCTTCAAGCCAGGTATACCTCCCTTGATACGCCGAATTGAGAGCTTGAGCACTTACTGCCAGACTATTATCAGGACGAACTGTAACCCCGTAGCCCTGTAGCTCTGCAGCCTCTGAGCCCAAGACTGCATGTAAAAGACGGGATCAAATAAAGTCTCCTATCCAACAACCACTTGAATTACATCTATATTTACACGCCACGTCCTCTGGAATACTATGGGCTCGTTAGAGGGGGGAATTTGAGATAAATACACAAAGAAAAAAATACATCCGGAGAGAACGCGCGTAGATATCAGAGATCCATCCACCCCCGCTGGACGTCGGGATCTTGTCCTCCTCCTCGTCCTCACTAGGTAGGTAGGTAGCAATTATGGCTAGCCTGATGCCCCTTTTCGCCCTTCGACCGTCGACTCCAACAAGGTACTCACCACCTTAGCTCATTCCTTCAAGCACCAAAAGGCAAAGGCAAGGAATATGCCTCTCAGGACCTCACTCACTCATCCTCCCACAACGACCGCCAGCACTGTCTCACCCTCACAGCCCTCCTGCACCAACACTGCACCAACCAACCAACCAATCATCCACCCCTCCTCTCTCACGCCTGGATGAAGTTCTTAATGTTAACCAACCAGTTCAGATACTCCCTTTGCTCCTTAACATCCATATAATCCGGCACGAACACGGCCAGCGCCTGCGTGACGCCCCGCTCCTCCAGGTACCGCTCAATCAGGATCTGCAGGTCCTCGTCCAGCGTGCCGAAGGGCGGGCCGGGGTACGCGGACTGCGCGGCCTGCTGCGCCTCGGCGGTCGCGGCGTGCGCGAGGGACGCGTCCTTGTAGAAGTACACGTTCGACACCGTCACCTGCCCGTGCTGCGCCGTGGCCTCGATGCCGAGCGCGCCCACGCCCGAGCCGGTGCCGATGTTGGGCTTCTCGACGATGACGTTCAGGGAGCACACCACGCCGGCGCCGTCGTCGGATGAGTCGTCGATGTCCTCCTCTTCGCCTTCGGAGGCCGCGTTTTGGGACTCGGGGGCAGAGCCGTCCTCCTCGGCGCCCTCGTCGGCGAGCGCTGGGTCCTCGGAGTAGCCGTCGGGGTCGTAGGCCGCTAGGTCGGCGATGGAGAACTTGACGGTGATCCTGGAGAGGAGGAGGGGGAGAGTTTATAGTTTTTTTTCGGTGGGTTAGACGGTGTCATATGTCGCAATGGTAGGTAAGGTTCGTTCGACACCTGTATGGGGCAAGCATGGCATGGTGTGCGACGGGATCCAGGTGATCAATGGCATCATCAATTATCACTCACTTCTCATTGCCGTAGGTGCGCTCCAGCGTGACGGTCTCCTGGCCCTCGGAGTCCTTGAGCTCGAACGGGCTGTTCTCCAGGAAGTCCTTGACGCTCGCCGGCTCGGCCTCGTTGTCCTTGACCTCCTCCTCGAACTGGATCTCGCTCTCCAGCTTGGCCACCAGCTCCTGGTCCGTCTCGCCCGCGGGCGCGCCCGCTCTCCTCGAGATCGTAGTAGAAAAGGCGCGGAGCGCCGACGACGGGAACGGCGACGGCTTCGCCGCGGCGGCGGTCGCCTTGAGTAGGCTCGTCCTGACGGGCGTGGTGGTGGAAGCGCGCAGAGACAGGCGGGAGAGGACGGTGCGCGGCGCGGCGCGCGCGATGTGGCGCATGGACATCATTGTCGGTAGACTAGACTAGATTGTAATTAAACGAAAGAGGGATAGGAAAAGAAGGTGGTAGGTATGAGATCTCGATGAGGGCTTTGGTGTGTGAAGGGAAAGGAAGGATCAGGAATGAACTGACTGACTTTTTCAAGCGCGGCTTTCTTTGAAGCTCCCGAAAATTTCCCTCGGATGAGAATTTCGGCGTCCTGTCGTTATCGATTGCAGATAAGAGATGGGACTGTGCGAATTGCGTGATCGGCCACTGTGGAGCAACCCCTTTGCGCCATCGCAACCGCAGGATAGGGCTATGAGAAGCATCAAGGAAACTAGCAAACGACATATTAGCGAGCCTTCTCTTCCTTTAATATCTAAGTATTCAACCTTCCGAGGTGTGGCTTCTTGATCTCTTTCCTCCTAGGCTGTGCCAATCGGAGCGCTGCTTCGTTCATGGTCAACGAGTCCTCGCTGTGGTACTGTGTAAACGTGGAGTCGTGCGCTGACTTCGCGATGAAGCGGCAGTTCGGACCATGAAAAGAAAGCTTCCCCGAAGATGGACATATACCTACCTAGGTACCTAGAAGGCTAGGTACCCAGGTAATAGATTCCTTCGCAAGTGGACTGTTCACCGCTTGTCGACGGCAGTCATGGGGTAATGGCCGGTGCATCCACATCCCTCACGTCTGAGAGAGGCGGGCAACCAACCGGGAGCCTCCATGGTTCTCACTGATTCGACTAGCAGGTCAGGTACCTACAAGCTCGCTTCCTTTTTCTCTATGCCATCTGTCAGTTCAGCCTCGACTCTCCGACATGCCTATTCCCAGACAAACGAGTCCTAGATGGTCAGCATCGCTGCAATCCTAAATCTTTTAGCGATGCCTCTCCCGCCACTCTAGCACCCATGTGCTTGTAGAACCACACATATGGCCCGGCCTGGCAAGTATATCCTTGTAGGCGTGTGTGTACTCTTGTTAACTGCATGCATGCAGTCTCCGGTAGCGGGGAGTGATGGCACCGCAGGGTGACATTGACCTCTACAGGCCGAGAGGGAGAGATATATGCGAAGTTGGCATGCTAAGCCCTTTGCACGGCATCCCACCGCTAGCGACACTCTAACTATTACCTCTGCTCTTTCTCGAGACATTAGATTCAAGGTGATGATGAGCAGCAATGATGCAGTCACCCTTTCTCTCTCCCTCCCTCCGCGTACGTCGAGAAAACAAACAGAAAATTATTACCTATCCATCTTTCCTTTCAGATCGCCCCCTAGCTCGGCTCGGCCCTTCTTCTTTTCTCTTACATCCTCATTACGTACTACGTACGTTGTAGATATCGTACACACGAAGAAACTCGCTCGCTCACTTCACACCCGGCTAGGTAGGTCGGTAGGTACCTAAGGTAGGTTGATGGGTTTGCTTGCCCCTAACGCTTCGAGTAAGACGATGACGCCGAAGCAGCAGAAGAAGCAGCAGCAGCAGCAGCAGCCTTCGCCCTCATCTGCTTCTGCTTCTGGTGCTGATGCTGCGCAGAGGCAGTAGCAGCGGCAGCAGCAGAAGAGATGCCCCGGACCCTCTCCCTGCACTTCCAGCACTGGTACGGCGTCTGGCTCTCCTCGTTGCTCGAGCCGAGCCCGCAGCTGCCGAACACGCCCGTCTGCTTCGCCACTGGGCACGGGCTCTCCGTGATGAGCACTGTCTCCTGCTCGCTGCAGACGTAGCAGGCGCGGATGTGGGTGATGTAGGCGCACATTCTTGTTGTTTTTTGAGTAGTGTGCAGCGGCGTGGTACTGGCGAGGGTAGCTGGGTAAGCTAGGCTCGCTTTTTAGTCCCGTTAGTTAAGAGCCCTTTCCACGGTTGAGATAAATAGGAGGGAATGGGAATGGGGTGGTATGTCCAGGGCTCTTGAAACCCAAGTACCTACATGTCGGAAAACTGAGGCCTGTAGTCTCACAGGCCTGGGCCTCGGTTGCCGCCGTTTGGAGGAGTCGTCTCTTAGGTTGAAAACAAACGATTGGTCGTCGACTGATGGTGTTTGCTGTGCTCTAGGGAATCTGACACATGAGTGATGGGAGTGATACACTGAGGTATTAAGAGGGCAGACTTTATAAGGGCTTTACAGTACTAGTTTAAAGGATAGAATTTGATATTAAAACTAAGTAGGCAGTGGTGATTACAGGTATCTGGGGGTCGTAAGGTCGAGGTAAGGAGAGGAAGTACGCATGGGGCAGACTTATAGCGGTTCTCGAGTCCGTACCATGACATCCCGAAGGCTACCTAGGTAGTCATCGTCAACCACGGGAACAGTCCACATTGGCAGTCGTTATCCGTCATGGGGCCGGTCATGGCCATCGCCCGGTCGTTAAGGGATGGAGGCATCCGTTCCCGCTGTCTCGCCACTTCTTCGCACGTGTATCACACATGGACATGGTGATGGGCGGCGGCATCTCTAGCCAGAGCCAATCATATTGTGCCTTGGCCGAGGGCTGGAGTCTAAGTGTGAGAGTAACATTGGTAGGGTATGAAGAGGGAGACAAGTTGCCCCGGCCGGTCCTTCACCTCGAGTCGTCCCGTGTGGTGTTCATTCTCTTGGATGAGAATGGTAGGGAGGGAGAGGATGGGGAAAGCGGAACGAGGGGGTAGGAATCCGGTTCTCAGGGAGCGGGATGGACTCGCAAGCTAGTCGACTTGACGAGGAGGAGGGGGCTCTCTGAAAATAGACCTCGTGGCGGCAGACGGCAAGTCAAAGTAACGCAGATGTAACCAGGTGGCATGGAAGGAATGGAGAGGGGGGAAATACAGTTGTGTGATGTTGCACCCTCAAGAGCGAGGTGCAGATAAACGCAGGTTCTGGTTGTGAGGGGGCCTAAGGGTCTGTATCCTTCCGGCTGGGAGCCATCGCGCTTGGCGGAGTGTCTGGATTTCCTGTATGACAGGCCAACCAGGACCAAGTGGTCCCGCGGTTCTGTCTGGTCTGTGTGAGGGGAAGAGATTTTCTCCCCCCCCCCCCCCCCCCCCCCCCCCCCCCCCCCCCC
>PYST01000482.1:13474-23937 GCA_003049485.1 Ophioceras dolichostomum
GGACAGCCCTCGTCTTGATAGTATTAGCCGTGTGTCACAGCAGCCTGTGACATCTCCCAGGCCTTGAGGAGACTCGAGGGGTCGCGAGGATTGGTAGCCAAGGATTCGCAAAGCTGACCGGAGGCGAGGGTGTACTCGCCCGGCGACCGCCCCCAACCGTGATGATGGCGATAATTTTGCTGCTCAAAGGGGCTGCCGCCGCCATTAAAAAGGAGGTTCCAGGAGGAAGGAGGTGTCGAGACGAGGCGCTCGGCTTAAGTTCCGGTGCAACCGGAGAAACAAACGCTCCGAACGAGTGTATCCAGCTCATCAACATGACGGAATACCTAGGAGACCAAGAGGCGCGAGATCAGTCAGTTTGAACACGAGGGAGACTACATGGTGCGGCGTTGATGGGCCATATCCGAGTCGGTTCACAAAGTCTCTCGGATGTAAGTAACCGGTGAAAGTCGCCCCTACTGCCAGCGCCATTCCCGTGCTTTGGTGCTGCGTTTGTCTCAGATGGATATGTGTGGGCCCGGTCCGGAGAAAGCAAACGGAAGAGATAGAGTGGTAGGCAGCTGGAGAGAGGTAGACACAGCGGTCTGGCTGGCGAGAACGTGTGCAAACAGACTGACCGGTTGTTCTGTTGGTCTGTTGCACTGATGGATATCATTGGAATATCAAAGCTGAAATTTTAGTCGCATCCTCCGTCCTCGACGCGAGCGTGTAAGCCCTCATCTCCTCATCTCCGAAACCTCACCTCCATCTCTAACTGGATCGTATCCGCCTCCGAACCCCTAATTTGGTGGAAAGACCGAGGACTTCGATTCTCCTTGGGGCGAAAATTTGACCCAAGTGAGATTGGTGAGGTACGCCCATGAGCCTTCCCACCTTGAAAGTGACGCGACGTTTTTTTCGCTGGTGAGATCTGGCATGTCTGGATTTTGTCATTTTCATTTGTTAGTAGGCGGGAGTTCTGGGGAACTGGTGGTTGGATCGACCGAAGGGATGGAGACGTACAGAATCCGGCCTGGTACTCCTTTTCGAGCGCCACGACCTTGGCCTTCAGCAGGTCCTCTCTGGAGCTCGCTGGCCTTCCTGGGCGGCGAGCGCTTTTGACAGCCTCGTACTCCTCGTCGTGCTGGTGCACAAACCTGGAAGGATGAACACATAGGGTTAGCTAGTAGGCCGCATCCACTCACACTAGCATCGGGTGAGAATGTGCTCATGCCCTCACCGGTGGACGATTCGTTGCACCGCTTCTGTCGAGAGGGGCTGCTCCATGCTCTCCTGAACAGCATCCTTGAAGAATGCCACACGATCAACTACCAGTATTCCAAAGAAAGGCGAGGAGCAGGTTAGCCAGCGAGTTACGGAGGCGGTTGACGATCGGCGGTAATAGGTTTCTAATTCAGTGGGACGAACTCAACGACTGTTCATTTTTCCTCCTTGCCTGGCTCAGCTTCTCGAGCCTCTCGTCCCGCACCTGGGCTTTGTGAAGCCTTCTGGCGTTCCGAGAGTTCACATGCAGGTTGTCCATTGCTCCATTCCTCTTTTTCGCAATCTGTTTGCGAGTCTTTTCTAATGTCTTCGGCATCTTGGTGATGATGTGGATGAGGTGGAGGTTTTGGATGAACAGGATACTGGGGCTGAAAGTCGATAATACCACAGTAGCTCTACCGTTTGACGAAAAAGCTAACGATCCAGAAAGAGATCCGAAGTGCCTTGCATGAAGTGCCTTGTATGAGGTGTCGCAGGATGGACTCTTCTTCGCTTGAATGCGGATGGGGGAGGAGGTACTCTACGGACAGCCTCGAAACTCTTCGACTGATAGCTCGATAAGGAAAAAAAAAAAAGAATGTCTTGACATTGGCGGGGTATGCAGGCGGCAAAAATGGTGGGGTCTCGCAAGGGCTAGGAACTGCGTCAGGGGTCAGACCGTGCCCCTCCCAGCTGGTAGGCAACTATTGGACAGGGGATGCTTGAGGCTGCAACGGCTGGAGTGTTGCCCTGGAAATGTCCGGCTAGGCTCCACCCGACGCTGTAGCTAATCGGAACGGTGGCTCTTAAGTCGCGGTGAAGAGACGCGCTTGTGGGAAGATAAAGTGGGTTCATGACCAGAACATCAGGAAATCGCGTCTGTCTCTCTTCACTTCAGGAGCCGGCGACGCTCCGTTCACTCGCTTCGTCGCTTCAATTCCCATCAATCTGACCCCTGACTAGACAGAGAAAAGATTGAACTGATCTCACAGCTCCCAGCTCACTTTTTCCCCCGTCATCACGTCGTTTTTCTGGACTGGGCTGGACAGCGTTTCCCCACTGCTGGGTCAGTTGTATGTTGTTTTCTTGGGGGAAGGAGGAACGCGGTACAAGCCTGAACTCTCCCACCTGCCTCAGGTTCTGCTCTTCCTCGGTTGCCTGGAGATCTTCTGGATAAACTGTGTCATTCTGTCATTTTGCTGGAGCTTTCTTGCCCTGCAATCCAGCGACGAATGGCCACTTTACTCCTGTGATTCCTTCACTGGCCATCCGCCCTCTCGGTTAAAGTACCGTGACACCTCGGACGGGTTAAGACGCCAACGCGAAGATGGGCATCTCGGGTAAGCATGATGACGACTCGCGCTCCTTTCCCACCAGCTGCACTCATGCTAACCAGCTCATAGGGCTGCTTCCCCTTCTGAAGTCGATCCAGCGGCCAACGGAGCTCAAGAAGTTCGCTGGCGAGACGCTGGCGGTTGATGCCTATGGTTGGCTGCACCGTGGCGCTGTGTCATGTGCCTTGGAGCTGGCCCAGGGCAAGCCCACCCGCAAGTAGGTCTCGTATTTCCTTGCTGTTGATGAAATGACAGGTCCTAACGCGATACTATAGATATGTCGACTTTGCGATGCACAACGTGAGGATGGTGAAGCACTTCGGCGCCACCCCCTACGTGGTCTTCGACGGTGACTACCTGCCGAGCAAGGCCCTCACTGAGGCATCACGTGCCAAGCGCCGCGAGGAGAGCAAGAAGGTCGGCATGGAGCTTCTCAAGGCTGGGAAGCCTTCTCAAGCCTACCTCGAGTTCCAGAAGGCTATCGACGTCACGCCTGAGATGGCCCGGCATCTGATCGAGGAGCTCAAGAAGATTGACGTGCCGTACGTCGTGGCCCCCTACGAGGCCGACGCCCAGATGGTCTACCTGGAGCGGCACGGCTACGTGAGCGGGATCATCTCTGAGGATTCGGATCTGCTCGTCTTCGGCGCCAAGCGTCTCATCACCAAGCTTGACCGCCATGGCCAGTGTGTCGAGGTCAGCCGTCGCGAGTTCTGTGCCTGCCGGGAGATCTCCCTGACTGGCTGGACCGACACTGAATTCCGTCAAATGGCTATATTCAGCGGATGTGACTATCTCGACGGCATCCCCAACATCGGTCTCAAGACCGCTTACCGACTGTTGAGGAAACACAAGACCCCCGAGAAGGTCATCAGGACGCTCCAGTTCGAGGGAAAGCACCGGATATCTGAGAACTACCTGCCGTCGTTTAGGCAGGCCGAGCTCACTTTCGTCCATCAACGAGTCTTCTGCCCAGAAAGACAGGAGCTCGTGCTTCTGACCGACGCGCCGCCGGGCCTAGACGTTGAGGAGATGCCATTCATCGGCGCCAAGATGGCCCCCGAGCTAGCCCGCGGGATCGCAAGCGGCGACATCAATCCTATCACGAAGGAGCTCATTATCATCGATGACTTGCCGATGAGGCGACGGGCGGGCACTGCCTATCCGACTACTGCCGTGGCTCCGATACAAAGCAAGCTGCTCGGCAAGCCCATCAATGAGTATTTCAAGGACCGTCGCATTCCCATGGGCGAGATGGACGCGAACTGTTTCGCCGTTGACCCTCAGCAGGTCGCTGCGCTCACCCAAAACGGGCTTACTCCTCGTGTCTTCCCCCTGCCCCGACCATATCTCCCCTCGGCAGCAGCCGGAAGCTCTGATCCCTCGCGGCGACACTCCGCCCCTCCACACACATTGCGACGGCGGCCGGAGCCAATTGCGAACCTGATCGGCCTCGGTACTCCCTATTCAACGACAGCCGAGTCGAATCGCCGAAAGACTACGGGCCCATCCACAAGGTCGCTGGACGACGCCGGCCTCGGCGTGCCTGCGTCTTCGGTCCGGCCACCCAAGAAAGCTCGCCTGTGCGGAGAGGAAGACCTCGGCAAGACACAACTGAACGCAGATGAGCCTTCACTTCCCGCCCTCGAGAGGAGCAAGTTCTTCCCTGCCAGCTCAGGTGTTAGAACAAGATCCTCCCGCAAGAGTGCTCCGGCGATTCCAATGTCAGATGATTCGCTGGACGACGCGCTCCTGGGACTTCCCGACTTCGGCTCGCTGAGCACGGCCCAACCGAGCAAGCCAAGAAAGTCTATGGAAGTCTTCGTCGATGCGTCGCCAGAGAAGAACGGCAGGGAGGACGACGCCGACGTAGTAGTATCAGAGACTCCAACAAAGCTTCGAGTTGCCGCCGCTGATCAGGACGTGGACACGGTCGAGGTTCCGGCCAGCTCTCCAACCCAAGCCGCTACTACTACCTACGAGTTTGACGAAGCGGAGCGCGCACAGGACCAGCGTCAACGGCGCCGCGCGAGCCTACGCTCTTCCCTCGGAAAGTTTGCATACACCCCCAACACGGGCAACGCGGTGGCGGGCGGAACAAGAATGGCGTTCGGACTGCCGACCCCAGCGTCTAGCACCGTTGGCTCGGCGGACTCGTCCCGCGGGCCTGACCCTTCGTCGTCATCTTTCTCATCATCATCAGACACACCTCGCCTCACACCCCTCCAACGCATCGGCGCCAACGCGCTACACCGAGGAGGAAATGGAGCCGCCGCCGCCGCTGCTGCCGGATCTCCAGACTCCACGAAGAAGACAATGATGTCGTCGTCTCAGGTCCAGGTCCTTGGTGAGGTGGGCGCCTCAACGGGCAACAACCGACGTTCCTCGGCCAGGCGGAGCCTGCCCCCTCCTCCGCCGGTCAACCCATCCTTCGTGCCCCTCCCTAAGGTCGACCTTGCTGAGGTGGAGGCGCTGAACCGCCCGCTCGGCGGCAGCGAGGACCTGATCGTTCCCGACAGCGACGGCGAGAACGACCACCGCGGCGATTCTCCCAAAGCGCGTCTTGGTGGGAGCAGCCTGGATCTTACGCGATTCCTCTACGGTTGATCGTTGTTTTTGCGCCTCTTATGCCCTATCACATCTCGTATTTGCTTTTGCTGGTGTGGCGTTTTTTTCCCTACCCGTTTGTTTCCTAATGCCTATTTCGTGGATCCGGTACGGTTTGCATGTTTGCTCAACAACCCCTTGCTCTGTATGTGCGAGATACCCATTTTTGCGCCCGGCGGTAGCCATCTTAACCCTTGCCTCCTTTTTTTCATTTATATATTTCTATTTGCTTCCCCTTATCCTTCCGTCTAGGTTGTCGGTGTATATCTTAGTTATCGGGGCACAAGTCGCATTTGGGCGTTTCTGGCGTCGTCCCTCATATGAATTAGTTAGGGGAGAGCGGAGGGCCGAAAATGGGTGCTTTTGGATGCAGAAAATTGACTCTAATGCTCCTTATTGGTTGCGTCAGACCACGCTGCACCTATTCTATCACAGTGGGCGCCACTGGAAAACATAAAAGCCAATCATTTTGTGACGAGACAAGACACCTTGTTCGGGAAGGAGGGTGGCACCACCGTTTTATTCTATGAACGTTTTACAGAGGAAACGGCAAAACTCCGTTCTGCCCCGCCCTTATTATCGTGTGACCTACCTGTGGACAGTACTAAATAACATGCTAGCTGCCTCCTGCGAAACTCGATCCGCTTGTATTGTTTGTGTTGACTGATGATCACCAATCATCAGAGTTGTTGACCGCAAAACCTCGAGTGACCACGAGGCTCTGGCCAAGTCACAACGTTAACAACCACGTCAACGATTGCCTCAGTCAACGTCATCGACCTTCCACCTCTCCTTGTACTTAAGGAGAGGGACTCTCCCTCTGTTTTTTCCATAGAACCTAGCTGAGAACATGAGATGAAGAATTGAACCTGCTTTGGCAACCCCCTCTCATACCGCACGCGTGCAATCGCTTTCTACCTGGGCCTTCCAACACTCTCTTTAAGTACAAGAGAGGCAAAATGTTGATAATAGTAACGGAGGCAATCGTTGACGTAGTCGTTGACGTTGTGACTTGGCCAGAGCCTCGTAGTTGTCACGATCAGAGACGCCGAGAGGCTGGGAAGCCAATATGGTGATACAATTGACGAAGATTCTGCTATGAAGAGGGAAAGAAGGGAAGGTCTGGAAGAGAGGCTTCCAACCTGGCACAAAATAGTGAATTCTGCCGGAAGGCGGTGAAGGCCAACGGTGGGCGTGACCGAAAAGTGGGGCCCTTGCGGACGGCGACCGTCACAGTAGTCACTCGAGGCTTTGCGGTCAACAACTCTGATGATTGGTGATCATCAGTCAACGCAATGAACATAAATCAACATAAAGGGTGGGTCAGGATGAGTTACCCTCAACCTTGCAACACAAGTTAAATAGAAACAAACTGTCACGACTTAGCACAAGGAGCTCCCACCCGCTTGAGTCAAAAGGACGAGAATATCAAGTCTACCGACTTGATCTCTCTGGGAGCTCTATCAATTGGCCACGCACCTTTCGGTCGGTGCGCACAATTGATACCGCGCCGTAACAAGTCGCATTTTTGGTCTCGAAAATGGCAAGGCTGGTGCTAGGCCAAGACATGGAGAGTGGTAGGCAATGAATGGTAGGAAAAGCAAGGTGGGATGACCCCGCTTCTTGGCTGAGCGGCTGAAGTCGCCTACTCTGGGCGCCTTGAGCCTTTCCATCTTTGTCGTAGGTTGTTGAAAACTCGCCATACATGCTGTTTTCTACACAAGCTCTAACCGGGAAATCGTAGTCCGCGGCGGGCTCTAATGCCGGTCTGAGCTGCATCCCGTCGATATTAACGAGATTTGCCCTACCCAGCCTCAGCACAATTCTTCTTAGCATATGTGAATCAATCGACATGGAGGCCCAAACTTCCAGCAGTTCCCCGACCTGCCTTTAGGCGAAAAGTCTCCAGAATGACTTCCAACAAGAAACGCTCAGCGCGTGGTACGGACGATGGGTTTGCTGAAGGGAGCGGCCTCAAGGCGCTGCCTCTTGATGACAATTCGCCCGCCAAAGCAAAGAAACGCCGTATTCGCGATAAGGTGGAGGCAAACGGCGTGTTGATCGCGAGCTTGAACTCTTCAATGCCGTCAACCAACAGCACAACGCTATCCATACTGAGCGGCGAGTGCTACGCTTCACCGAGTGAGCGGCTACTTGCAAAACGCGCCCGACTCCTCGGCCGGCACCAACGAGATGCCGGCCTGGATCCTCACCGGAGAAGCGAGCAGCTGAGGAAAGTGTTTGTCGACGAGATATGGCCCAACCTCATCGACGACTACGACAATATGGTGACAGATTTGACCAAGCTGCTCCAGAATGTCCTCCGCGCTGAGAACATTGATGCCCAGGTCATTGGCCGGGCCAAAAAAGCATCTTCTGTCGAGAAGACGCTTCAACGGCGCGAGAAAGACCTCGAGAAGACCCAGGGATTCGAATCACTAGAACAAATCTTCGAGGAGATGCATGACCTCGCGGGGCTCAGGATCGTGGTCACATTTCACGATGATCTCGAGAAGGCCAAACAAGTTGTCCGGACAGATTTCACAGAACGGAAAGAGCCAGGAATCTTTGGGCCAGATCGCAAAGTCTACAAGCACTGGAAGGAATCATGGTTTGGTGCATACGCGGCCGACAACCACCGCGTCGAGCTGCCAAAAGACAAGTCGGACGCCCTGCTTCGGTATGACGGCATCATGTTCGAGGTTCAAGTTGTCAGCATGGCGGACAATATGTACAACAAACTAGCACATGATCTGCTGTACAAACACGCCGGCGAGCCTCTCACTCGCCAAGATGAGATGACAATGGATCTTTCTCATGGCATCGCCAAGTGTTTCGCCCTCTGCATGCAGATGATGAAGAGCAAGCTGAAAGGCTCCGATACACCGGCAATAAGACAAGAGTCGGAGAAATTTGGGATTCCAGATCAAGCGAGCAAAGAAGTCGAGTCGGCTGTCGATGGGTTTTGGAAGGACGCTGAAAAAGATATACATGCAATTCGGTTGGATACAATAGATGCCAACATTGGGTAAGTCAAAGGTCTTCCCAATACTGCTTCAACACACAGCTAAGAAATTCTACAGCAAAATCCTCCAGGCTATCCAGTCCAAGATCGGTCATCATTCTGACGAAGACAAGCAATGTCTTCGGGCCATGAGATGTACCGACTCCCGCCTTGACAAGAAGCGGATCGAGGACACCAAAGGCGGTCTCCTCAAAGACGCTTACCGCTGGATACTCGACAATCCCCAATTTCAGCAATGGCGTCACGGTCAACAGAATCGGCTACTCTGGATCAGGGGAGGTCCTGGCAAGGGCAAAACGATGCTCCTCTGTGGCATTATCGACGAGCTGAACAAGTCCGTGGCCGAAGGCAGCAGTCCCGCCTTCTTCTTCTGCCAAGCTACTGACGAGCGTATCAATAGCGCTACATCAGTTCTTCTTGGCCTCATGTACCAGCTCGTCAACCTTCGACCCTCTCTTATTTCTCACGTACGAAAAGAATTCGATAATGCTGGCAAGAAGCTTTTCCAGGACAAAAATGCCTGGTGGGCCGTATCGAATATCATGCGCGATATTTTACGAGACCAATCCTGCGGCAGCGTCTACCTGATCATCGACGCGCTTGACGAATGCACGGTACGCTTGCGAGAGCTGCTCAAATTCATTGCCACAACGTCATCCGAATCCTCCCACATCAAGTGGCTGGTATCGAGCAGGAACGTGCCTGACATTGAATTGCAGGAAGAGCATACAAACACTCCTCTATGCCTTGAGCTGAACACCGAGGCTGTGAGGGGCGCTGTGGAAGCCTACATCAACTACAAGATGTCGCAGTTTGTTGAGAGGCATCAGAACAAGTCTTCTACTGCCAGTATCAAGAAAAAGCGGCAGGAGATCACTGCAATCCTCTGTGAGAAGGCTGATGGGACCTTCCTCTGGGTGGCCCTTGCCTGCGAACAGATCGAGGAATGCAGGCTTGGCAAGGCCGTTCAACGTGTTCGCGAGATGCCGCCGAAGTTATATGGCATATACGCACAGATGATGCAGCGAGTCGACGACCTCGAAGACTCAGATGATGCAGAGCTCTGCAGACAGGTCCTCATCGTCGCCGTCAACGCATACCGTCCGCTTCGCTTGTCAGAAATGGCAGCCTTGGTCGCACGGCCCGAAGATGAGGACATCGAGGAAATCGAGGACATTGTAGACATTATAAAGCGATGCGGCCTTTTTACCATAAAGGACGCAACCGTCTACTTTGTCCACCAGTCGGCAAAAGACTACCTCGTCACGGACCCAGCCGGCTCGAACGGCTCGAACATCCTGCCCCGGATCTTCCCTGCTGGACGCGCCGATGGACACAGGCTGATCATATCTCGGTCGATTAAGTGTATGACACAGAGTCTACGGCGAGACATGTACAACTTGCGCACACCAGGATTCTTCATCGACGACGTCCAACCACCAGACCCGAGCCCCTTGGCAGAGGTGGCCTACTCGTGTACCTATTGGGTCGATCATCTATGCGACGCTCAGGTCTCAGATGTTCTTCATGACGACGGGCCAGTCTATGCTTTCTACCGGCAGAAGGTTCTCTACTGGTTTGAGGCACTGAGTCTTCTCAGAGAAATTCCACATGGAGTCAAGTCCCTGGTCAAACTAGAAGAGCTGCTGGAAAGTCAGGTAAGTTCAAATGATTCCCTCCACTCTTTGCCGTTGTTAAGGCTAATGGCATTGTGTAGGAAAAGCTGCCACCTCAACTAATCGACCTTGTCCACGATACCTGGCGATTTATCCTTTACTTCGGATCAGTAGTAGAGAAATATCCCCTTCAACTTTACGCTTCCGGCCTTGTTTTTAGCCCGAATCACAGCGTTACAAGAGCTCTGTTTGGACGAGAGACCCTGCACAGGATTTCGCCAAATCCCGTGGTACGAGACAAATGGAGCGCATGCTGGCGGACGCTGGAGGGCCATTCTGGGCCGGTCTCGTCGGTGGCCTTCTCGGGCGATGGCCGGCTGGTAGCGTCGGGCTCGTACGACATGACCGTCAAGCTCTGGGACGCGGCCACGGGCCAGCTGAACCAAATGCTGCAGGGCCATACTGGCACTGTCGCGTCGGTGGCCTTCTCGAGCGACGGCCGGCTGGTGGCGTTGGGCTCGGGGGATAGGACCGTCAAGCTCTGGGACGCGGCTACGGGCCAGCTGAGCCAGACGCTGCAGGGCCATGAGCGCTGGGTCACGTCGGTGGCCTTCTCGGGCGACGGCCGGCTGGTGGCGT
>PYST01000483.1:1976-15796 GCA_003049485.1 Ophioceras dolichostomum
CCCCCCCCCCCCCCCCCCCCCCGTCATCTTGTAGCCATGAAGTTAGTTGACAATTAGCCCCATACTACATGACCTCGGGGCAGTTTGAACTGTGCCGTCTGCCTAACTTATAAGATAGACCCGAGGCAAGACTCCCAACATCCGCCTAAGGTTGAGGAGGGTGCGAGACCAAAGCTTGGGAGATGGAAAGAGAACTTACACAGTGTGCGAGAATAGGATCGCCTGTCCTCACGCCCCCTTCGACATATGCCGACTGTGTTTACCCGCCAACAGGAGACCAACCGGGTGGGATTACACCGGCGCATCTACGTAATTTCGTTGGTATGAGTGTCGGCGGCACCAATTGAGATGTTGCGGGCACTGTCTCTTACTTGTTCGAGCCGAATTCCTGCGACTTGAAAGTCAGGTCTGATCATCTTGGTTACAGATGGTCTCTCTTGGATGGTCGTCCTTACAGATAAGTTCGCCTTCGCCAATATGATGAATCCTTTACGGAGGAGCTGGGGGGAGGATACTTGTTAATCATGATTTGCCCTGCACCAGTAAAGCTCCGCGGGGGAGGAGAAGGGGTGGAGAGATGGGGAGGGCAAGACGCGAGGTTTAACTGTACCATCTCGACCACCTCCGCATTCCTCGCTGGCCGCGCTGAAATCATGGCGTACGACCCCAGCGTGGTCCTCATCCCGAGACTCGGGTCAGCGTTTATCGTATCCTGTTGCGGTGGCACTGTTAGTGGAACTACTGTCGTGCTGCGAGTGGGTGTGGTGAGTGGTTTCAGGGCTTCCTTTACCTTCAGAACAATGGGGATCCTGTGATACTCGCCACGGAGCTTCCCGGCGGCCCGCTCCGAGTCCAACCTGGCGGCATATGCCAGCACATCGCTCTCAGGGGCCACATCAACCAGTGCCCGTAGCTTGAGGCCCCTGGCATTATGCCGCTCGATCTGGCGAAGGTGCATGAGAACAAGGTCACGAGATGCCACGCGGCGCTCGTCCAACAGAATCTTCAGTTCACCCGCCGTCACGCTGAGGAGATCGATATCGTCTGAAGGCCGGTGAGGAACCTGGGTCGTAAGATTTCGCGATCCTGCGCAAGCCATCTGCGGACCGTCCGGGAGCCAGCCGGCAACGTGGGTATCGCTTGTGTAGTGCTTGGCGCGGACGAAGCCAAAGACTGAGTGGACGCATCCCAGCGTGTATTTGAAGGCAATCATGGAGGCTGCGTTGCCCTCGTGTCGGGACCAGGGTCTCTATGTCGGTCGTCGGATGGAGGCTCGCCTGAATTTAATATGGCCTAGCCCTACAAGGTACTAGGCGCTCTATGGGGGGTCTATAAATCGATCCCAAAATGCTCTATTTCTGAATCCTTCTCGACGAAACGATCGGGAAATGCCAACTATTCGGGGAAATAAAAATTAAAATGTTTTGGGGTGTTGAACCACGGTTGGGTGCACTTCCGTGCACCCACGTGGACGAGTTGCCTCAGTCACCAAGTCAGCCCCCTCGACAGACCTCAGGTCACGTGGGCCCCTTGGCATCGCTTACAAAAGCGATTCCTCCGACTCACGCGTAGACTAGCTTTACTCTTCCCTGTACATCATCAGAATCAACAGATTGGTTTACCACGCGCGTGTTTGCTTTTTCCCCCTTGAAGCCCAACCAACATGGGGGAAAAAATGTGATCAAAAATTGTGGAAAGGTATTGAAACGTTCTTTCCTTTCCCAAGTGTCCTGGAGTGGGCAGGGACGGCTAGGTATGGTGTTTTTACGGGACTTGCTGCGCGGTCGATGGCGAGAGCAAAGTTCTGGGTGATGATGATGATGCCCTCGCGCCACGATGGCAGCTATGTTCTAATCTTAAGACCGCGCCGAGCCGTCTTCCTACACGGATGTTGCTGTGGCTGGGGTGAAGGGATGCGGCGCGTCCAGCCCGCCTCTGTAACTCGATTGGCGCCGTGGTACGCCCAGTAGCACACAGTGCGCAAGGTTGGTGGCGGTCACGTCGGGAATGGCACTCTGTCGTGCATTGGTCTGGAGGGTGGTTGACATATAGAAATTTGGTTCGGGGGGTGGCTGACATGTAGACATAAAAACAAAATGAGCATTGAACGTTACTGAAGCAATATTTTGGTCCGGCCGTCTGCCTCCATGCCCTATAAGATGGCGACAGCTCGCGAGTGGCGATGGGAAGAATTGAGTGAGCAAACCGAATCCTTGTGGCGGCAGGACAATGCAGCAACAACATCCGTTTCAACAGTGGCCACAGGGTCCCGGCCCCAACGTGGCCCATCTCCGAAGCGCATTCCTGCACGCTCTGTGTGGAAATCCTATCAGCAACCCCCACCATTCCAACGCCCTCCAGACCTGGCTTCTGTACATTCAATCGCAAGTCCTCGAGGGGGATTGTGCTGACAATACCTGACGCTTCATGGAACACCTTGGCCTCTCCGACCCAGGTTCGGTACCATCCTTGTACAGCTTTCTCCATCTGGTCCTCAACGGAACTTGGGCGCAACAGCAACCCCAACACCATCAGCATCAACTGCAGCAACTGCAGCCGTCACAACCGGTGCAGCTCCAACAACAGATTGTAACCATCGACGGCATCAACGATGCGATTTGTCGAGAGAGAGGCCGGCCCGCTACCCTCGATGCACCAACGCTTCGCGCGGCACGACAGGCCACATTGTGCGCGATGGGTTGCCTGACACTTTTCTTCCGTTGCGAGCACCATCGGATCCTGATGCATTTTCCCTTGCCTTCAAAGCCCGCCCCCTTCCAGCCGATACGGGTGCGCAGAGAAGTATCGGCAAGCTGCTCCTGAACTTTGGCGACCACTGGCCACGGCAAGAGACTGCAGGGGGTGGGTTGTTGGTTGCGTCCAACTTGGACTACTTCACACTATCGGTGGTAACTCGACTGCAGCTCAACGGCAAGTCTCACTGCGGTCGGTTCGAACCGACGCGGCTTATCGATGAATTCCAGGAGGAGGCGCCAGTAGACAACTTTGTTCAGGCGTACCACCCCAGGAAGCTCACCGCACAAATCCTCGAAGACATCACGCGGCTTTCGGCTTCCAATCCGAATCGGCCCAGTGAAACGAAGAGCGCCACCGGGTTTCAGACGTGATGGATATTATGCAGGATGAGCATGGAACACTTCATTCAATGTTACCACCAGCCCATCAACCGGCAGTATGACCAGTGGCTCAAGTGGAAGTACGGATCGGCCACGACGCACGAAGACCTTAACCGTAACATGGCTCGTGATGGAAATAGAAACAGAATCGTGAAAGCAGCGTGAAGGCTCCCTGCGTCACTCTCGGTCGCTCTTTGGCGCGAGATAAACTGCCGACGTGGAAGCCCTAGGCCTAGATTTTAGTATTTAAGAGTAGCAATAACTTCAGTCATCATAACTTTGCAGTCACCACCAAAACAAACCTGTGGGGAGTGACCCATGCGTCCGTCTAGACCTCGGTAGCATTAGCCACAGGAAGAGATACGAATCATTCACAAGCCAGCGTAACCCGGCATGCGAAAGTGTGACAACTCCCTTGGCCCGCGGTTAGGTGAGTCCCAATAATGACTTTCGTTGAAAGCTGGGAGTTATAAGTACTGCGCCCATTTGCCTCGCATGCCCGCTTACTGACCTCCGTCCGTCGCCCCTTTTTTCACATAACTTTTAAACAGCATAGCGACAATGTCATCCTATGACCCCGACCCGCGGGTAGTCCGCCTTTGTCTTATCGACGCCAAGCTACCCGACGACGCCGATCAGCCCGTTGACCAGTGTCGGCCCCGCTGAGCGAAAAATCTATGTGTTCGGGGGAACTTCGGATAGAGGCTACCAGACCTGTAGATCCCTCCACGCGGCGGGCTACAAGGTCGGGGCTACGATTCCCAAGGGCGCTACAAGCGGTCATGGTCCCACCGGCCACCGAGGTGTGCGATAAGTACGAGGCTTGGAGCTAGAGATATCCGATAATGGCGGTAGCCTCGACAATATCATCTTTTCGACATACTACACCGTGGATTTCCCGAGCCTGGAGCCCCAACCTGTCGGCGTGATTCTCGAGCTCGTCACGAACTACTGAAATCAGTTCCCCAATCGTGACGGGGGCATGAGGAACTCCCTCAATCTGCTGGGCACCCTTCCCGAAGCTACTAACCCCTTCAGCGCAGCGTCAATTGACCCCAACGACATGGACATCTTCGGAGGCAGTTGGACGCCCAACGTGCTGGTGCTCAGGACGGGCCTATTCAAGTTCGACTTAATTATCCAAGGGCGCTCAAGAATCTTTACCAGTACCACGGGGGGAGGGACGAGCTGCACCACCTGATCGACCCGACCACTACGATGTGGATAATCACCGACGAGCAATACAGGAGGGAGATCACGGGGATTATCGGCCAACTCAAGCCACGCAGGAAAATCATCTACGACCTCTGCGGCTCTTGGGAACGGATCGATGAGGCGATCGTGGGCTGGTCCTCGCCCTCCTTGCCCATTCTCAGCGGCGACCCATCGATGCCACCAGAGCGCGCCAGAGCGGCGCCACAGCCTCTTTGGAACGTTCGCCCTCTGCGCAGCGCTCCCTCCCAGCAACGCCTGGGATCCACACATTCCAGGCTTTGTGGAGCAACAGGCCACCGCGGCGCAAGCCGAGGCAGATTGTGCGGAGTTCGGGCTGGATCCATGCTAAGGATAACAGGGGATTTTGGTGCCGATGGATGCTTGGCATCCATATCAGCTGAGTGGAGACCGACCGTATTTCTAGCATATACCAAGCAAATTTTTTACTGCCCTTCGTCTCTCAATCTCGAGGATGCCAAGTAGTATTGGCATCACACTACTTTGTGCCGTAAAGAATAAAAAAAACGTCTTAAATTTGTTAATCTCTCCTAGCAAACGGGAAGAGGGCACGCTGATCGCTGATCGAGGACCACGCCGTCCGGTACCGTCTAGTGACAGAACAGTGACGAGGCTGAGATCACGGCACGGCGGGTGACAGGGGACGGACTCGACGGCAGCATGCGCAACTTGTTCCATACAATCATGTGTCCAGTGCAGGGTGACTCTGCTGTGGTAGTGAAACTGAGGAAGGGTGGAGTGAGCCGGGACGCCGGACGTCCAGGTACCTTGGTGATGATCGTGAATAGGCAGACCTACGTCCTACCCACGTAAGCCCGAGAAATGGTATCAAGAGTAACCTTAACCCGACCATGTCATGTTCGCTCAGCTCAGTGACCGACCAGCAGTACCACCTTTGGGGCCATGCCTGGGCCGGGACGTCTGAAAGGTCGGGTAATTCCTTTCTTTCTTCTTAACTTATCCTCCGGATCTTAACCCTTCTGCTACGCCGGCGCTTGTCCCTTCTCCTGTCACATACGTCTCACCCAATCTCGGCCCTGCCCTCTCTATAGCGCTTCGTCTCCGTAGTGCCAATTCCACGATGGCGCATTGGTACCCAACGACGTTGGCCCGCGTGCCGGGGCGATGATGAACGATCGGATGCCACTCGACCAACAGGATCGGACCATAACGGACATGTTGGCACGAAGAGGTTCCGTGATCTAACCGCGCTAGTGCTCCCGTCGGCCTCGATGACGTGGCGTGGACGCCCGACGCCGTCGTGCTGAAGTCAGGGTTGTGAGAGGCTGGCCTGGTGCACGACGCGCTCGTGGATCTTCACATTTACGACGAGAACAACAACTGCCCGCTTAGCTTCGCCATGCCACCGAGCACCCAATGGTGGGTTACTGGGATGAGCAGTTTGTGACAGAGTAGCCAGGGCCGCCGGGAACTTCGCTCAATTCGCAGCCCGACGCTTTGTCGGGCTTGGCAGCGATTTGGGTGCGGCTGGATCGGTTCATGTCTAGGGCCAGGGGACTTCCTGGAGTGCCCGCGACATCCCTCTCCCGTTCTGGCGCGATTGCAAGCAGCAAGAAGTGCGAGCTCGGCCTGAAAGCTTTCAGATCCTCTGGTTGTCATCCTCGGAGTTCGAACTCGCAGCGTGCTAGTGATCAGATCGAAGTTCCGAACACATGCAGTGCGAGATGGTTGCGCGACTGGGAGAGCTGCTGCCTCTCTCCTAATTTGGATCGCGACTTCCCTTAGGCCTCGGCAAATGCCGTAACTGTTGGAAAGGCAATGGAAAGGAACAAGCACGCGTGCAAAATACTACTGAATTCTTGTCTCTCTCTTCCAAAGGAAAGCTATCTGTGCGTTGGTGGGGAGAGCGACCTTATAAAGGCTGCTTGGTAGGTAGATGCCTTAGAAGTTGATGCCTTAGGACTGAGGCAACAGCTGCCACGTGAGCAGGTACCTACTATGAACCAACAGTAACTGATGCTCCAGGCTCAACCATCTGAAGGAGCCTGGACGGAGAGCACCTCCCCACTCTGGAGACGGCAAAGAGAGAAAGAAGTACCCGAAAATGGTTTATCGCTCTGACCGGCTAGTTCAAACTCCAGCTTCAGGTTCTTCCAAGACCTGGGACAGACCGTTTCCAGCAACCAGCCAAGATCTCCTCCAATCTCGCCTTTTAACATTATCACCTCTCTTTAGCAATAGTAAAACTACATTCAACATCATCGATTTTCTTCAGCCAATAGCCAAGTTAGCTTCCAACCTGACCATCTTTCTTCTACAAATCCCGCATTCTAGCCTCGTGCCAACCGATACCACACAGCCCCGATCATCAGCTGCCAGAGGGACACGCAGACGTCGCCAACTCCTGACAGACATGTCAACTCCCGTTGCACGCCATTGGGTCTTCGTGGCCGAAACGCTGTCAGCGCCGGGCTATCTTGCACTGCGCGGTTTCACCCAGGGCTTCACTGAGCTGAGGGACCATCATCTCGCAAAACAAGAGGACGTCGATCTCAGGGTTATTACCGCAAAGGTTCCGAGAATGTCGTTGCGCTATCACATGTATGCGGCAAGATTAATGGCCCAAAGGAAAAGATACTCCGTAATAGAAGTCAAGAAGGAGGACTACCAGGACGTAGAGCACCTTGCCGACTCCATGGGGGGCTGCGAAACCCTGTTCCTGACCTATTCCCTCACCCGAGATGGCACAATTAATTTCAAACGCTTCGACCGGATTTTGGAGGCGGCGAAGATAGCCCGCATCTGCCGAATCGCCTTTTGCACACAGTTTTCCACGCACCTTTGGGAGGACGACGGCATGCCACCCGACACCGTATTCCGCGTCGCCGAATGGATCCGCACTCATCATTGGGACATGGGGGTGTGTCATCTCTACGCGAAACTGCGCGAGCTCCGCGAGGCGGACGACGAGGCTCAGTGGCAGCCTACCATTATCATGGTGAGACCGGGATTGATACAGCAGAGCCTGGCTGGAGGCGCATTGAGGCATCTGCATGAAATACACCCGACCGATCTCGGAGGGTGCGAGGTTGGATTTCTTGTCGAGCCTAGTACCACAACCTAGGTGGTTTTAGACAGTCACTTCATCGACGATATAAAAGATCTCGCCCAGAATTTTGCCAAGTACGACGAGGAGAACAAGGAGGGCGCTGTTCTCAACGTCGGTGTTCCCATACTCGGCAGCTCGATGCCGCTCGGCCTGGCCGTCCAATTCGGCAGAGGGGCGAGGATCGTCAGGCGGTCTTACCTCCTTGATCACGCGCGGCCACCCGATGAGAGGCTTAGACTTTTCCTCTCCGCCTTCACCTGGCATGGAGGAATACTTCCTCCCATTTCCCCCGCCGAGGATACTGGCGAGCATCCCGTTGAGGATACTGGCGAGCATCCCGTTGAGGATACTGGCGAGCATCCCGTTGAGGATACTGGCGAGTATGCCGCCGAGGGCACAGGCGAGTATGCCGCCTGAGTTACTGGCAGAGATCGTCGCGCTCATGACGACGGGAGGAGAGAGAGGGGCTTCACTTCTTGTACAAGCCCAGTACAGGGCTTCCCACAACGCGTAAGATGGTTAGTGGTCAGTCACACAGATACACTATCGGAACAGAGAACAAGGCTGGATGGCACCTTGCTGTCCCGTACTGTTGCCTCCATCTTCATGTTTTCTTTTTGTTGGACGGAACCGTACTAAGTGCTAAGGGACTAGTCCACCGCCGTTTTGTGCCACTACAACCAGCTGACTCGAAAGAGGAGGAGTTGACTTGGACGCTTAGTGCTTGGGTGCGGGTTGGGAATGCGACGATGAAGACGGACCGAGGTGTTTTCGGTGCGGAATGCTACAGTGGTGGCGGGGCACTGGAGTGGAGGTAGCTGGAATGCTTTGATGAGACGGAGGACTGAAGATGGGAAGGGGAGCCGGCGCGAGGTGCCGTCGGTTGGACGGGATACCTGCTAATAGCGAGATATTTCATTGAGCGGTAGTGTTGGTTCATGGTGAGTACCTGCTCACGTGGCAGCTGTTGCCTCAGTCCTATGTCATCAACTTCCAAGGCATCTACCTACCAAGCGGCCTTTATAAGGTCGCTCTCTCCACCAATGCACAGATAGCTTTCCTTTCGAAAAGAGAGACCAGAATTCAGTAGTATTTTGCATGCGTGCTTGTTCCTTTCACCATTGGCCCCCCGACAACTATTGTTATTATGCAAAACGGCCCATTTCGCACTTTAACCGCACGGCCGCTGGCAACGGGCATTCCAGAACGCGACGTGCTGATGGATGAACTGTCAGGCTTACGGACTTTCGGCCCTCTCAAGAGCAATATGCAGGCAGCAGCCCCCCTTGACGGTCAAGAGGAATTCCGCGGTGCAATCCGTGACTGTTTGAGAGACCTGACGAACGATAATATCCCCGCCCCGCGACTCAGAATCGTCTCAGGGGCGTGGACGCGCTTAAGAGATATCTGTGAAGCGCGGACCCTTATCGTATAGAGGAAAAATAGAGCGTTGTATTGTCAAGAGTGATGCTCTCCTAAGGAGAGGGGTCACCTCCCGTATTTATCGACAAAAGGAATGACGCGTGCGCGTTGACTAAGCAACCCAAGTGCTCACCCCTTTCCACGTGCCACTAAAACGCCACAATATCATCAACGGGGCAACGTTAGATGCCTCGATGATGGACACGATCAACCACATCCCAGAAGGCGAGCCGATTTGCACCATCAGATTGATCTAAACGCTTCCAGGGCACATCCCTGAGGCACTGCTTGCCCTAGTTTCAAAATATTGGCATTTCTGCCCCGTAGAGTCACAGCCTAAGCGACCGACCTAGGTAGCTCAGAGACTCACAAGGACGGTTAGCGTACCCATCAATATTGCCACACATTTCACGGAGGCCTCGAGACTCGTTTTATTACGTTGAGAGCTGCGCCAAGCGAGCACCGCCGCACTAGGCTAGCCCATTTCTGACCTTCCGCCCTCGTGGGACGAACCACTCTCCAAATTGTGACTCCGATCTCATCGGCTTCCGAGCATGTAAGCGACAACTTGCTGATTCCTCCCACATAAATTTGGGCACCGTTACACGTCGTTTTGGTTTATTTTCCCTCCCTTGCTGCTGCAAAATGATTACTTTTTTGACTTGCTTCAGACCAGGTAATTCTTGGATAACACTGCCATCATGGGCCAAAACTTCAGCCAGCACCCTAAGTCTCGGGGCGGTGATAGCCAGCCGCCTCCCTTGTCCCCATCGTCTCCGTCCACCTGCATTCCGTCCGAGTCTCCTCCCCCTTACTCTCTCGAAGATGAATTTCGAGCATCAAAAAGTCCCCTTCCGGCCGATAAGCTTCAGCCCCAGTCAGAAAAGGCCCTCCCCCAGCCGGATACACCTTGCAAACCACTGCCTGCGTGGGCGCCGTCGAAAATGCACGATCATCAGTCGGAGCCGCAACCCACCATCAAGTATCACTCATCAACCACTCCGGGCACCACCGCCCACCCACCCGGCACGGACATCTTGGTCGCAGCCGCGCTCCAGAACCTTAGCCAAAGTCCCATCTACCGCCTACCGGACGACATCCTCCGTATGATTGGCGACCAGCTACACCAAGACGAACGTCAGCGCCTGAGGCATTCATGTCGGGTCTTCCTGCGCGCCTGTTCTGGGGTATACCCCATCCCCACCCTCCTGCGCGACAGAGTCGAGGCCGTTAAGCGCATGCCTTGCCTGCCTCCATCGGGGGCCTTGAGAGGCGTGGCCAGTGTGATGGGCACATCTCCGGGGCCACGCAGTACCCGCGAAAGCCTTCTCTGTGGCATCTGTTCGGCCGTCGCACGCGAGCCCGATTTTCTGGACAGGAGGCGAAGGGCGGTGGAATATCTCCACTGCTCTCGCTGCGAGGTCGACCACATGGCCCTGTTTTTCTCGCCGGTCGAGCGTCGCGCGCCCCCGTACATGCGCAAGTGCATCGGGCACGTGGGCCACGTTCAGCTGTGCAGTCACGTTTCAAAGACTCAGGCTTGCCGCCCTCGAAGCCGCGACCACTGCTGGCGCCGCCCCGCAGCCCGAGGTGCAACCGCCATTGAAAACGAGGGTTCGGTCCTGCAGCCACGAGGACCATCGAACGATGCCAGATGGTTCAGTAGTCGACCAGCCGCACCCCCTCTTCGGCGGCGAGCCTGCGATGTGGGCTCATCAGAGCGGCGCAGTCAGCCTGACATGGACGGGATATGTGCCTCTCGAGGGGGACTTACCTGGCCTGACCGCCCGGGCGCTCCGGGCGTGGCTCGCTGCTTTCCGAGAGCAGACCGCGCGGTTCATCTTACCGACGACGCGCCCGGCGGTGGCAGGGTCGTCGCCACTGGAACTCGTCTGCTTCGACCCGAACAACTGCGACTGCGTCGAGTACGAGGGCTCTGACCGGCTCGGCTGGAAGCTTGCCCCCGTCGAGTCGATCCACCCAGACATGTGCCGCGCGAGACGCGGTGGCAGAGGGCAACAGCGGCAGCAGCAAGATGCAGAAAGGGAGGAGGCCACCGGTAGCACCAGCGCCGTTATCAACAACCCACAGGAACCACTACCGCCATTCTGGAAGAACCCCGCGCACGTCGCCATGCGTCTGGACCGCACGTCCAACCCACATCTCGAATGGGTTAAGATCCAGCCCGGCGCCGACCAGAGGGGGTTATGCGTGATGTATCTCAGGAGGCTCGGACCTTGTCGGGTGCAAGGGCAGCTGTTCGACGGGAGATGTTCTCTGAGCTGGCTGCTCGCGCTCGACCCTGACTCGTACGGACTGACGGAGGACCACGAGGGCCAGGGTGTGTATTGGTGCCGGACGGAGGGGTGCAGGAACTACTTCCGGGACCCGGGGCGTCTGGCGGGTCTCGCTGACGTGAATCGGTGGAGTCGGGTGTGCCATGCGATCGAAAGGATGGGCATGAGTTGTTGTTAAGAGCTGTCTGGGAGAGGAGGATAGGGCGGTTTGGTTGTTTCGTGCTATACTAGGTAGGTAGGTAGGTACCTAGACAGCGCGGTCGTGGGTCCGCAGGGCAGCCCGGTGTTCCCATGCCGCCCTCGACTCCTCCGGATTGGCCTCTGGTGACCGCGACCTAGAAAAGAGTGAGAATGGGAGACAGAGCAGGAGCCGTGGAGCCTTCTGTCTCAATCGAAAGACTGAAAGTTGCACTCTGACTGGTAGCAAGCTTGATGATTGCCCAAGTACCGACAGTCACTGGTTGCCTCTCTGAAAGTTGGCTAAGCTAAGATCTCCATCTGCTCTTCGCAGCCGAGATTATTATCCGCCCCTTGCGGTGGCGGCTAGCTGTCGCAGAAGCTGAAAGCCAGGAGCAGATTCCGGAACAGCTGTGAGGGAGACACGCTTAGAACATTCCTAGGCTCGCGGTCGCAGACGCCAGGATAGCGGAACGCGACTGCCTGGTGCAACTGCATCTACCGCCCCTCGAGGTTGTCGACGTACGGGCCGTCAGGACTGAAGTCGCTGGTCACGGCCCTGACGATGCCGTCGGCGAGACCCTCGTCGTCCAACACGTAGGCCAAGGTTCCGGGATTGACAGCCCAGGACAGCCGCTGGCTGCGCGGGTTCCATTGCACAGCATCGCTCAGCGGGCCTAAGGCCAGGTCTGACTGGAGCAGAGCCGGCTTGACGACTCGCAGGTAGGGGGTCTACCCCCGCATCGGAGGGCTCGCGCTGGGATCCCGGCTCTCTCCAGGGAAAGTGGGGCGAACCTGACCGATCTCCGCGATTCGGACCGGATGTAGCTCAAGCCGCCGTCGAGGTCCCCAAAATCCCCACGTTGTAGTTGGTGGCGATCATGTTGCGATCTCGATTCCAAGGGGTCTGGATGTGTGGCTGTCCGTCGCAAAATGGGCAGAGAAGACGATGAGCTAGATATCGTTCTGCTCCGCCACTCGCAGGACCTCAAGTCGGTACACGTCCGGTGTGCTGTTCGTGAGGATGGTGAGGTTCAGGAACAAAACGTCCATATCGTCAATGGCTGTGGAGTAGTCGACAGCAGCCTCGCTCCATAACACAACCGGTTACGAAGCCTGGGCCGTGAGGAAGCCGGCGGTGCGGGTTTCGCGAATGTTACTGGCCAGCGGCAGTTTGATGATCATGACGGCGGATGATTGGGCAGCCTTCTGATCCTCGCCGCTAAATCACAACTTTTCCACCTCTCCCAACTCCCAAGATTTCCCCCTCGCATCCCTACATACTCGCTTCTTCACAATTCGCGACACACATCCAGACGAGCGCCGACGGGAATACTAACACACGCTTGAGCGCCGCCAAGGCGCGGTCGATGCAACAGAAGATCGTGCAGCATTCCACCCCCGAGACCCAGAAGCTTTCCGGTGATGTTTGTACCCTATATGTGGAGGCACTGGAACCAAGTCGCCGCCGAGTACCAAACGAGTGACGGATGCCCGAGTTGACAACGAAGCTTGAATGAATAATATTACGAGCTATGAAGTCCATTACTGCTTAGGTAGGTACGTTTCCACCACTTATCGCTACGACCAGTTGCTGTCCTATGCCCCTGGTATGTCCCAAAAGAAATAGAATAATCAAACAATGCAAGTACGATTGAAAGGCTATATACATGTTCGGCCTTTGTTATTATGCAAAACGGCCCATTGCGCACTCTAGCTGCCCGGCCGCTGGCTACTCTGGGGCGGTGCCCCCTTCGTGTACGTGCAGAGCAGATCGTTGAACTCCTGCTGGGACATCTTGAGATCCTAAGACCGACCTAGCCGCTTGGGTCACGGAAGACCCTAGCCCAGACTGCGTCTTTGATCACGGCAACCAGTTTGAACCACTCCGATTTCACATCCGAATAACCGCCGGAGGGAGCGTCGATAGCGCGGACGACCACTGCGCTGAAGTCGTCCTCCATAGTTACGAACGCCGCGGACTCGTGGTCGAAGCAGGTCAAGATCTGGCTCGGCTCGTACTTCCACTCGCTGGTGAACAGCCCTTCCGTCAGCTCGTGGCGGAGCAGCCCGGCGCGGATGATCGCGAGCATAGGGTGCCACTGATCGTTGGGACTATTGCGGCTTAGGAGGGGTCGCAGGTCGCCGATCTTCGTCTGCACCTTCCGGACGCCCCCGTCGTCCCTATCTGGGTAGTAGCCGGGGCTCTAGACGTTGTTCCGGGCGAAGTCCACGATCTGCTCTCGCGTCAGACGCTCCCCGGCGAAGAGCCCTGTAAAGACGATAGGGCAGAAGATGATGCGGCCGACGCGACATGCCTGAGCCTGAGTGAGTATCGAGTCCAGATACGACATGTCTATGTGGCGCTCTGCGAGAGATTGGCCAGCGGTGGTGGTGACCGGCACGCCGTAGACGATGTTGCTGAGGATTAGAAGATGGGATAAACGCCGTGATTGCCGCACTTGAACCCCCCCCCCCCCCCCC
>PYST01000484.1:2847-23648 GCA_003049485.1 Ophioceras dolichostomum
CTCTCTCCTGCAAGTCGCATCTCCCCGGATACCGGCAGCAGCAGGTAGGCTAGACTGGCCCTTTTTCTTCCCTTTTGACGCCTTTCAGGGGATCTCCTCCCCCCCCAATGCATGATGTCATCGTATTTACGCTTCTTCATTACTCGCCAGCCGTCACTCACGTCTCCTCCACGGCTAGGTCGGCTCTTAGGTTCACCTCGCCAAGACAGTCCCAGCCCCTACAGCAGCAACATCAACGATATATGTCGTGATGAGGTGCGGCGTGTGGTGGGGCCATGTTCGAATAAATAATGCCACCTCCTCCTGCGTCTCCCACTCCTGAACCTCCGCCCACAGGCGCCCCCTGCTGAGACTGTGGCGGCCTCTCGATGTACATGACCTCCTCATCCCCACGGATCGGCCGCTGCTCATAGTACGGCTGCTGGTGGTGTTCCACAGGTCGCACGCTATATGGGCTATTGATCACCTGGGCCATGGGAGTAGCCGCTTCGGGCCGGACGCTGTAATCGCGCGTGGGCGGCTGGGGGATCAGCTCCCGACGAGCCTCAGGGTGCGCGCTTGAGGCAAGGTACTCGCTAGCAGGCTGCTCTGGGCGCACGCTCCCCGCTCGCTCGTCATAATCCCCCCTCGCAACATCGTGCCGGAATGGCACAAGCTCCCGAGGGCGAACACTACCCGACCGGTGAAGATACTCTCTGGCATGTGTAGGTGCTTCTTCCTGCTGCCGCCTCTCTGGCGCCTGACGCCGGCTGTGGTAATAGTCCTCATCATCCAGTGGCTCCGGTTGCCGCACAGGATAATCGCGCTGGCGGTAAGCGCGGTATTCGTCACCAACATACTCAGGCTCAGTGATGACCCTCCTCGGCGCCGAGATAGCCGTCGGTGAGGCGTGCGCATATACGATACTACTGCCGTAAGGGTCGGCTATCCGTGACGGCGCGCGTGGAGGCGGCGGAGGCTGCTGGTAGACAATTTCCTCTCCACGCCGGGGCGGGGGCGCGACGGACTGTCGAATGATTGATGGTGGTCGGACAGGCTCCAAGAACTCCCGGCCATACTCATCCAAGTAGATGCGCGTTGGCTGGGCCCGTGGAGGAGGCGCCATTGCTGGAGTGCGCGTCTCACGAATGACAGGCGACCGAGATCGCTCCCGGTCCGCCCCAGGCCGCACGCTCATGCGAGGCTCGTCCCTTGCGTCACGGTAGTAGATGGTAGGAGCCTCCCTGTAGGGGCGGTCAACCAGAGCATGGGACACTGACCTTGCTGGTCGAGCCTCGCCCGGTGCATATTGAACCGGGTACAGGCCTGGAGACTGAGGGTGGCGGAGAAACTGCGTAGTGGTCGGTGGCCGGCGGATTTCTTGGATCTCTGGCTCAAACCGTGGAGTGCTGGACAGGTAGACGGATGATGGCCTCTCACGAGGAAAGTCATCTTCTCGGCGCTCGTACACGACTCGCACTGGTTCGCCTCTGTATGCAGGAACCTCATACCGTTCTCGATAAGCACCAGTGGGATGGTGGGGGTCGCGATAACCGCCCGCATCAACATAGCTGATCTCCTCCACTGACCGCTGTGATGGTCGCAGCCGCTTGTGAGGCCGGGCAGCCGGCATCGAAGAGAATGGCGATGGAGATCGCGGCTCAGGCTTGATGTATACTTCGGCCGCCTGGCGATCCGTCCTCTTCTTGCTCTTCTTTTTCTTCCCGTTTCGTTTCTCGGTGGCCTTGGAACCCTGAGGAGAACTCTCGGGACTCGACGCGACTACCACTTCGTTTCTGAGGGCGGAGACCTGAGCCGGTGTGCCCCGCGGCGGAAACCGCTCCTCTCCTACAGAGGCCACCGTCGCCGCTGAGCGTCGCGAAATGGCCAACGGAGAGACGTGAGACGGTTGGGGCGCGAGAGGGGAGAGATCGTGTGCTCGCACTAGAGTCGAGCCGCTGTCATCGAAAGCCCTAGGGAATCGGCCCTGCGCACTGGCGTTGGCCGTGCGATCGTCATTGCTCCCCTCATTATTTGTGTTCCCTGATTCTTCCGAGCCGCTCGCTTCGGTGCTACCTTGTGAGCTGATGACCTGAACCGTCCGACCAAGCCGGCCATCATATAGATCGGAAGCACCAGCATCTGTTCGTTGCGCGGATGAGATGGGCCGATCAGCCTCGCGGATGATCTGGGCTTGGGGAAGCAAGGGAGAAGGCCGCGAAAAAGGCGACGGACGGCGAGCAAGAGGCTCTTCTGGTTGAAGAGGCTGTTGCTGGGCAGCAGGTGAGCGCAGGTGGGATTGAAGCGGCCGCAAGGCATCTTCTGGGGGCCCGCCTCCTCTTCCAGGCTCTGCAGCTGGTGTTGGGGCTGGTGGTGGCGCTGGCGCCACGTTTAGAACGGGTTCATAGTCTGGGCTTTCTCGCATCTCCACGTCCTCCACGGAAGCAGTATCGTCGGGGATGCGAGCGACGTGATTTGAGTTGGGAGAATCAAAATGTGACGAGTAGAACGAGTTCTCGTCGACCGAGTCGTTTTCGTCTGACTTGTTAGCAGCAATATTCGCATCAGCAGACGGAGGAGCAATCTCTTGGAGCATCGTGAGCGCCTTCCGGCGGACATCCACAAGATCGAGCTCTGGAGCCGATTCGCTGAGCTGCTGATTCCAACTCGCGTTGCGTTTGACTTCCAGCTGATCCTTCAGGGCGCGCTCTATCCGCCGTCGTTGCATCAAAATCTCGGTCTTAACGAGATGGTCTGACTTCTCAAGGAATATTGGGTTGAACTGAACTGCCGCGCCAGAAGTGGAACCAGAAGCAGCAGCTGCACCGCGATTCGCAGTGATCGGGAGGGACCCGAGGCCGGGCAGGTTTGTGGTTACAGCCGACTGCAGAGCGTTTGCTTGGAATGCCTTTCGATTCTCTTTGGCCGCCTCGAGAGCGTGATTCACGGGTTGGGTGGGTGGAGGCGCAGAGGCCGCTGGTGCCGCGATCGGCTCACTCGTCGCAGCGGCTGAAGATGTAGTTGTGGCAGTAGTTGTGGCAGCAGCTGTGGGAGCAGAAGTAGCAGCCGGCCGGGATGACGACGATGCCGGTGACGCGCTAAGATTATTGGGACCTAAAGAGTCGCGGCCATTTAGGACTTTTATCCTCGGGTGGCTTCCAGACACGACTTGGTCGCGCAGCCTAACGATCTGCCCGTATGCATCAGATCGATCGAGGTACTCCCTGGATTGGGGCGCCATCCCGACAACTGGTGGCATCGACACCACCCGTGTCTGCGCCATACTGCGATCGCGTCGAGCGTCAAATGGAATGGAGGCCCCGGGAGGTTAGCAGATCAAGAGCAAAGCAGATGCTAGAATTGAAGAAGCGACCGGCGCGATTGATGATTGCACAAGGTCGAAGCAATAAAAGGAAAGGCCCAAGGACGACGCCCTCGCGGTGCGCATATACGAATAGCTGGCGTTGATCCCGTTCGAGGAGACCTGTTGCGCCCAGGCAGTGGCGTGTGGTCGATGGAAGAAAGAGGTTGGGCCTCGGCCAGGACGAGGCGACAATTTATCGACGAAACCATGGTAATTTTCCAGGCGCAGCGGCTCCACATTTACCCTTCGAACATGTCAGCCAGTGCCAGACACGCATGCACCTATGCTTCACTAAAAGTAAGGCTAACTCACCGCCATACGGATATATGTGGAGGACATAACATTAAAAGTCAAGAGGCAGTATCATTGGAGACGCAGAAGGGACAAATACCACAGTATTGTGTCCACGAAGCTCCTATTAAGAAAAAAGAAAAGCTTATTTCATGCCAAAGACACATCCGAGTCCAGAGTGATCACTCCAATAAAGGTCAGCCTTCAAAATCTCCTCATCACTTTCCTCGTAACTGCCGTCCGACGAGCCGATCTCCATTGGATCCCGTGGTGAGGACCTTCCATCCTGCAGGTCCTCTTTCGGGGCTGATTCTTTCTCTTCCTCGATGATGCCGGGATGCATCACTTGGATCTCTTGCGCCTTGAGCCCTCCGTACATGACAACCTTATCCATGCGACAGGGGGGATAGGGACGGCCCCGGCCGTCAAGACCCCAGGTGAAGCCCGCCTCTTCGGGATGAAGGTCGACCCAGGCGTCGACCAGTCCGTTCTCTTCGACGAGAGTAGCGTCTTCTTTGCGTACCGGGTTGAAATCTCCAGCCACCAGGCCACGGCCAGAGCTGTGAAGCAGGGCCGTGACCATTTCCAGCTGCCGGGGGCGAAATGATGGGAAGCTTCCGAGCGAGTCCAGATGGACGTTGATCAGCCGGACGCGGACGGTTTCTGTCTGTTGCGCGGCTTCGGCTGCATCAGAAGAAGAAGCACCGGAGCTCGAACTCGACGGGGTCGGGAGGAAGATGTCGCAGCAGAGCGCATCCCTATCGTAGCGGCTTGGAAAGTCGACTCTGAAGACGGCGCCAACGGGTCCCAGCGAGCTCCCGTCATCGGCAGCGAATCGGGCCTTCGAAAGCAGCGTCATAGTCATGAAAAAGTGGCCTTCGTACTTGCTCGCGTCCCGCTCGGAAGTGAAGAAGGACTTGCGCACCCAAGGGTCGCTCAGCACAGTGCGAAGCCCCTTCTTACTGACTTCCTGCAAGAAGACGACATCGGGCGCACGTTCCAGGCTCTTCAGGTGGTCCAATACACCCTGCATGCGCGCCTCTGAAAGGCGAGTGAAGGCGTCCACATTCCAGGTGGCAATAGAGAGCGGCTCGTTGGAGGGTGAGCTTTGCGGTCCGCGCTGGTCGGTGCGTGTCCACAGGTGAGTGGTGGGATCGTAGGTATTCCAACCCTGGAAGAAGACAGCCTCGCCACTGAGATTGGGGTTGTCGGGGAACGGCGTCGAGTCTTCCCATTCCTTCGATACAGAGGCAGTAGATTGATCCATGTTTGTTGTTGAAATCAAATTCTGCACAGAATTATACGAACAACGAACAAGACAGTCGCGAAAGTGCTCTAAATGAAGGCCTCAAGATGTTGGCTGACTGCTGCCTGGCGGGTATGTCCAGTCATCAGGTCCACCAATACAGGGCGGCAGTCCGTTACTAACTCGCGGTAGGAGTCTATGCTCCCCACATCGAGTACCGAAACCCTTTTCCCTAGAGCTCTATTCACCCCCGTTCTTCAGAGTATCGCCAGCTTCGATTTTAGCCATCTGTCATTCAGACAGTACTAAGCCACACACGTGCAACCCCGAGTCCTCAGTTTCAATCCTGACTGCCTGGTTCCAGCCAAGCTAGCCTTTCGGATCACTCTTGGATCACATGGCCCAACACCGACCACTTCTTGACCTTGACATCGACGGACTATACATCCTCCTCACCCAACAGAGCGTCGACAACAAGTAGCACTAGATGCTATATCTGCACCGGGCAGTTAGCAAAGGGTGGATCTTCCACATCACCCGCAATGACGAGGATTCGTGGTTGTATGACCATCGAACGAGCGACGAAGTGATCTACTCCGAGGAAATCGTCGTCGCCCTCAAAGTTGCCATCATCCCGTCCGACATGCACGACGCCTTGAGGGACCGTCTGGGAGTGCGTCAGGCGAGGGTCAAGCTAGAGCCTACTACACATCGCTTCGGTGACCTCACTTGCCGCACATGGCTTCTCCGGGCCCTCCAGGAGCTGGACGATGAAGGATACATCAGCATCAAGGCTAGCTATAGCGTCGAGGACCTTGAGGACGAGGCCAAGGGGTTGGCAACGAATATTACTGCCCTTGTCATAGAGAACGGCGGCCGATTATCTAGACTAGATCGGGTCTTCAAAAGTGATTATTCAAGACCTTAAAACTGGCGTTATGTGTAATGAGTGGTTTCTGGAACAGCACTGAGTAACTCACTTTTCAGACCTCGTAGTCTTGGAATCAGCCTTAGACTACAGAGGTCGGTTGCAAAAGTGACGAGAATAAAGAACGGACAGTACGGTCACGTAAAGTCACGTATGTTAACTGTGCTGGGATAAGCTTCCGTACTGTAACTGTGCTCGTATAAGCTTCCGTACAGCAATGCCCCTAAATTCCTAGGCGATTTTAGGCTATCTGCCTCTAAATGGTATCGCTAAACGCATTCCTTAAAAGAGGGATTGCTACCAAGAATCGTGGTACGGACCAGCTTTCCCATGTACCTTTTTCTCAACACTTTTGCAACCAGCCTTCGGATCACCGCGCTCTGTGGCTCAAGTCCGTACTGGTCTCACTGTTAGAATGAAATCGGAGACCCAACAACCAGTGACCATCAACTCAACACTTGGTCAGGTAGTAACATACTAGTAGTCTTCGCCTACCTTTCGCTATCAATTAGGTTTCAACTAACATTTCGAAGCGTTGTTCGGGCTGACAACAACTTCAACTTGTGCTCTAAGTCCCTGCATCAGGTCTCTGAGTGGACCAACTGTGAATCCACCCAAGGCGACTCTTCAACAAAGGAGGACCTCGAGGCACTATAAATTTCAATCGCCCGCTCCCATCACCGTAAATACAAGTTTCAAAACATCAGGGGACCCGAAATCCCTTTCCACTTCAACTAAAACAATACTCGCTTTGACACAGACGTTCGAAGATATTACGCTTCTGATCCCCCCACACTTCGCCATGGCTTCAGACGCACCCCTCGCCAACGGGGCCGACAACCCCAAAAAGGTCTTCTTCTTGTAAGTGAGGGCAGCCATCTCACACCTCTCAAAGCCGGGGAAGACAAAATCTCGAGAAGATGATACAAAAGCGCGATATGGCCGCTCGGAGACTGACAATACAATTCATCATCAATCTCAAGTGATATCGACAACTGCCTGTATCCTCGAAGTGAGTCATCATCACCAGTAACCGCAACCCCATCATCATCATCACAGTCACAGCCTACCTAACCTAACCTCACAACACCAGGCGCCAAGGTCCACGACCTCATGGCCGACCTGATCGACAGGTACTTCGAGGAGCATCTCTCCCTCGACCGGCAGGCCGCGGCGCGCCTGCACCAGGAGTACTACAGGAACTACGGCCTCGCCATCGAAGGCCTGGTTCGCCACCACGAGATCGACCCGCTGGAGTACAACTCCAAGGTCGACGACGCGCTGCCGCTGGAGGATATCATCAGGCCGAGCCCCCGGCTGCGGAGGCTGCTCGAAGACGTCGACCGCTCCAAGGTCAGGCTGTGGCTCTTCACCAACGCGTACGTCACCCACGGCAGGCGCGTCGTGCAGCTGCTGCAGGTCGAGGACCTGTTCGACGGCATCACGTACTGTGACTACGGCGCGGAGCGGCTGCTGTGCAAGCCCCATGAGGACATGTACGCTAAGGCGATGAAGGAGGCGGGCGTCGAGAATGTCGATGACTGCTTCTTCGTCGGTGAGTTTTTTTTTTGGCCCCTCACACAGGAGCCTACTCTCTCTTGTCTGGCCCCTCCCTCCTTTTCCGAGGCCATCATATCTTGAGAAAACCGGCGGGTCTAATCTATGAGAAATACAGACGATTCCTATCAGAATGTCAAGAAGGCTGAGGAAATCGGCTGGCACGCGGCGCATCTCGTCGAGGAGGGGCTTAAGCTGCCCCGGACTCCGGCGTCGAAGTATCAGATCCGCCACCTAGATGAGCTGCGAACCGTCTTTCCCGAGTTCTTCAAGCCACCTCGCTAGAAACGGTACATGAAGCGGTTGGGAAGAAAGGCGCGTTCGGTCGTCTCGTAGACAGTTAATCTTTACATAGAGCCCCTTCTCTTGGAATAGACAGCGTCCTTGCTGGGGTCTCAGCGAGCTCATATTCCATACTCCCATCTCCCAAGCAAGGTACAGTGTGAGCGAGGTAATGTTGCGTTGAGAATTCTCGGCGATCGACGCGATGCGCGGCTTGACGTCCCGACCATATACCGTGTGGCGAGATGGGGCGGGATTCCACGCCGAAGCGGTGCGAATGCGATATGGGCTCGCTGATGACACCGCTGGAACCGGGACCTCAATGTCCTCTGCTTCAGGCGAGGAGGGCGTGATGTACGTACGTCCTCCCTCGGAGACACGATCCCCTCGTCGATGCTGGTTCCAAGAGCATGCAGATATCCCAACTCTTCCTTACTCGACCGTGCCGCCATCGTGCACAACGTTATTGCAAGCGACAGGCAAGAGAATTGAAAAGTTGGTCGCAACGGGATCACAGCACCGCCTGTGGCCGCTTGACGCTCCGTATCACCTGATCGAGCTTTGCCTGCACCTCATCCTTCTCCCTCAACGCGTCCTGCCTCTGCGCCTCGGCGACCCTCAGCTCCTCCTCCAGCTCGCGGATGTTCCGCTCCTGGTCCCTCTCGCTATTGTCGAGGCCCGGCAGCGTCGAGATGAGCATCTCGATCTGCTGCTCCTTGAGGATCAGGTCTCGCGCCAGCTCGAGCTGGCCCGCCTGGAACTCCTGGGCGGGGACGGGATCGACTGTGTAGAGAAAGAAAAAGCAGGTTGGTGAGCTTCTTGTTGCGAAATCAGACGCGCGACGGGGCGAGAACAGTAGGTAGTGAGCTAGGAATGGAAGGGGGAAGGGGAGGGGTCGCCCAAACCTTCTTTGGTGTCGTCTTCCGGCTTGACCTCCCGAATACTGTCATGTGGGCCCAGGGTCTCGAGGTCATGGCGCTTGTGGAGGTAATAGAAGCAGGCGACGAACTGCTGCGCCAGCTGGAGGAGGATTGCAACAGAGACCAGGTCAGTTGCTGAGGCCGATATTGGGCTGCGAGGGTTCGGCCGGAGAAGAGATACTCACCTCGTCAACGGCGTCTTGGAGCTGCGTCAGCCGGTCCCCCATATTGGCTACGCCTTGGTTTGACGAAGAATTGGGGAGATTGTGTCGCGAAGAAGGACTGCACGGAATTGATTGACGCGCTACCTTCCCGGAGCTGGTGTACTTCAATGGTAGTAGTGGGGTGCCGTGCAGCTCGTCGCTGGAAGCGCGGCTCGTTGGTGGGCGGGTGGTGTGGGGCCGCTCGTGTTGTGACTATGGCTACAGGCCCTGCCGATTCGCCAGGGGCAGATATCCCGGCCTGAGCGGCCACATGGAACCCGAGCGCCGTCGCAGGGGCTCGTCGATGAGGCAAACGTCACTGCACTCATCAATCCAAAGCTGTTGCAACATTGACGATTAGACTTCGCGCGAGACGACCATCGTATTTGCTGCCGACTGTCACTCTTTGCCCCCGGTTACCTTTCATCGGGATCCTGTCCACTCGAGAAATTCTCTTTTTTCGTACCTTTCGTTGGGTTTACCTTTTTATTTATTTTTTTGACTTCACATTGTCCATCGTATATATAACTGCCAACGGACCTTCCACCAACTTTGCCGAACTTTGTTTGACGGAAACAACGTGACTGCTGAACCTTGACGTCACGTCCTTGGTCCACCACCCGTCCTCTCTTGCAGCTCATCTTCGGGGCATTGCGGTCGGTATCTATCTATCTAGGTAGAGACACCCGTGAACAGCACCTCTCTTCCATACCATGGCGCCCTCCCGGCCGGCCACGACGGGCTACGAGCGCCTAGCCCAGGCGGACCAGCTCAGCGATTCGGACGACAACGACTTCGATGACCCGCTCAGCCGTAGTTTCGCATCGCTCCAGCACCCGGCCGCCCCCCGATACGCGCCCATCGGCCAGCCGAGGCCGCATAGTGGCATGACCTCGCCCAAGTCGACCCGGACGTTGCCGAACGGGAGGTATTACCACGCCCGGACCAACAGCGGGAGGAGCGGCGGCGGCGGCGGCGGCGCTGGCCCATCAGGACCATCACGGCGGAGGAGCAACTCCGGCGTGGACCTGAAGGCGATCAACGCGCGGCTGGAGCGATGGGCGGACGAGATCGCGGCCAAATTCAAACGCCACCGTGGCAAGAAGGCCGGGGAGGACGAGCGGCTTGAGATACACCACACCGTGTTCCAGGCACCAGAGGGCGTGCGGCCCGTCACAGCCGAGACGCTGGCCGATCCCAACGAGCTGGGCGGGCCGCCGGCCATGAGCCGTGACGAGTTCGAGGCCGTGGTCGAGAGCGTCCGTGTGGCGATCGAGCAAGGAGTGCACCCCCGGATGATCTCGCAGGGTAGCTCGGGCAGCTACTTCGCCCGCAATAGTGACGGCCGCGTCGTCGGCGTCTTCAAGCCGAAAGACGAGGAACCCTACGCCGCGGGCAACCCGAAGTGGAACAAATGGATCCATCGAAACCTCTTCCCCTGCTGCTTCGGGAGGGCGTGTCTGATCCCCAACCTGTCGTACGTGAGCGAGGCGGCAGCCTACGTGCTGGACTGCCAGCTGCGCACGCATATGGTGCCGTATACGGACGTGGTCTATCTCTCGTCCAAGTCGTTCCACTACCCCTTCTGGGACCGATACGCACACTCTCGGAGCCACAAGCAGCTCCCCGCCAAGCCGGGGTCCTTCCAGGTCTTCCTCAAGGGCTACAAGGACGCTAACATCTTCCTAAGGGAGCACCCCTGGCCCGATCAGTACCTGTCCGGTTTCCGCACCGCGGGTACCGACAACGACACGCACCGGAATCGGAGGAAGAGGTGGGACAACTGCCGTGGCAGGAACGCGACCACATCGGGGGACGATGAGGAAAGCGATGATGACGAAGGTGGCGGACTCTTAGGAGGGGGGCTCGGTGGCGGCGGAAGCGGTAGCCGCAGGGCGAGTCCGCGCCCCGTTGGGCCTGGCAACTTCGCGTGGACGGAGCCGCTGAAGCAGGCGTTCCGAGAGGAGCTCGAGAAGCTGGTCATCCTGGACTACATCATGAGGAACACAGACCGCGGACTGGACAACTGGATGATCAAGGTCGACTGGGAGACAGAGGAGGTGACCCTTGCGTCAGAACCGATGCATCTCAGGATGGAGAATGGCGGACAACAACACCCGCAGCCGGATGGGCCGCGGCCGGTGGACCTGTCGCAAAGGAGACCGGTTGGTGATGCGCCACGAGCCGCGAATCCGTACCGAGCCCAGCAGCCAATGGATGCATCCACGCCGAGGAGTCAGGGTCCGGATGGCCCGAATGCGAAGATCTCCATTGGTGCGATCGACAATTCGCTGTCTTGGCCATGGAAGCATCCTGACGCCTGGAGGAGGTATGTGTCTCTTTCTATAATCACCGCAACCACCAGCCCTTTGGCTTCTGGCATGGCATCAACACGTGCTAACATATCGACCACAAACAGCTTCCCCTTTGGCTGGCTCTTCCTGCCCGTGGACCTGATCGGCCGCCCCTTCTCCCAGCGAACACGGGACCACTTCCTACCCCTGTTAACATCCACCCACTGGTGGTCGCAGACGCAGCTTGCCCTGCGGCGCGTGTTCCAGCTCGACCCAGACTTCCAAGAACGCATGTTCGCGCGCCAGATGGCCGTTATGAAGGGCCAGGCGTGGAACGTAGTCGAGACGCTCAAGACGCCCGATCATGGGCCCTTGGAGCTGACGCGCCGCGCCAAGGTCTGCGTGTGGGACGACCTCGTCGACGTGCCAGTCGCGGTGCCCATGCGCGCGACCTCCAGCGCCGAGATGCGCCGTGGCGGCCAGAACCCTCGCCACCACCACCACCATCATCATCATAATCACCGCCACCCGCCTCATCTGAACCGCACTGGCTCGGGCGGCAGTGCGAGGAAGCCCAACGCCATGCGCGTGGACGAGGGCGACGAGGAGGCCGACGAGATGAGGTTCAGGGAGGAGCCCGAGGAAGAGGCGGATATCACGGGCGCGTCGTCCTCGTCGCGCCCTGTGCCGGCAGCAGCGGCTCCGGCGGAAGTCGACCTCCTCGGCTTGGCAAGCCCGCCCGCAGACCTACCTCACCCCGGCCGCTTCGAGCTGTCCCTCCCGAAAGGGACCGACGCCGCGGACGACAGCATGGAGCCTACCCTCAACGACGACGACGACGACGGCGACGTCACCACCGCCGCCGCGTCGTCCGCTTCCGCGCACCTCCTCCTCGGCTCATCCCTCCCCACAGAACTCGATCACTCACAATCAAAGCGCAACCAAAAACGACCGAAGCTGCCCCCAGCTTCAAGGTCATCCGTCAGCCCTCGTCGCCAGCAAGACCAACAACAGGTACAACCACACGAACGGCGCTACTCCTTCGCCACCGCCGCGGGCCGACGAAGCAGCAACAGCATCGCGCAGCAGCTCTACGGGCCCGGGGTGGTGGGCCGCACGTCGCTCGACTCGGCGGGCGAGAACTTCTACTGCCACTACGACGACGACGTCGACGGCGACCTGGGCTTCGCCGCCGCCGAGGGGATGGAGGGGAACAGGCGGAAGGTGATCGTGGAGAGGCTAGAGGCTGTGAAGACTAGGAATCCTGTGTTCACTTGCTGTTGATGAAATTCTCCCCCTTTCCTTTCTTTCTCCTTTCTTTTTCTTCCTCCACGTCTCTAGATTTCTCATGTGCTTTCTTTTGAGACTTGTGTTTTTTTTTCTTCTCTTTCTAGCTAGCCGTCCTCTTTTTCCCCTATTTCTAACCTCATCGACCATAAAATCCTTTAATTTTTTCGCATTCATTTCATTCGCCCTTTCTTCTCCATCTCATCTCGACTAGAGGCCACTGTTGCTACCACGTCTCCTGCTAACGTGAAGGAGAGGAGCGTGAGCCACAAGAAAAAAAGCAAATAATCCACGACGCGGCCCCAGTCGTGGAAAGCATCTTTAATTATCTGGGGCGTTTGAGCTTCGCTTTACGCTATAATGGGCTTTTTCGGTCGCATGCAGTCGGGATGACCAAAAATGCTTAAAATGGCGTCAAGCGAAACTCCAACGCACCAGATAATTAGAGACGCGTTTCCGCAGCCGAAGCCGCACTTATATTTCCTCTAAAGTGTATTCGAAAGTGTAGAAGGCTACGCTGTACATTATTGCTTGAAGCCTGCAGCTTTGTTCTCCTATTCTATTTCTCCCGCCCCCTCTCTCGTCCTATTTTTTTTTCTTTCGATGATCCTCTTCTCTCTCTCTAACATCGGTCTTTCGTGTGTCATCTTCCGTGCCCACCAAGAGTAGGGGGGGAGGGACACGGAACTACCTTAGACGTGTGTGTTTATCAAGGAGTGATCGAGAAGGGGGGCCTAGGAGAACCGGAACATCTACCATTCAAGCTGCGGTGTAGAGGACGGGGACGGGACTATCAGCCGGAAGGAGTCATACACTAAAAGGAGGAAAGGGAAATAAAAGTCCATATACGACAAATCCGAGCGTTTCGTATTCTGTCCCTTCCCGCGTTGCGTTACGTTGCGTTGCACTCCGTTGCGTTGCGTCGTTGTTTGTATTTGTATGTAGAACAAGGTACCAGACGCCAGGCAGTTTGCGAGCTAGACAAAAAAAACAAAAAAAAAAACGACCCGACTTTCTGGGAATCACATCATCACTGATCCTTCTCTTCGTCCAGTTCACTGCAGTGATAAATGCGAGAGAGGTGGCACTCTTTTCGTTACCCCTTGTGCGCATCAAATAGTACCCACGTGTGCGTTTTACGTGAGCGAGTGTGTGCGTGGCAGTGGGCGTACATTTCGTACAAACTCCTCTTACACCCCTTCTCTTGCACTACATGTACACGTAGCAGGAGGGGGATGTAAGCGGGCGGTGAGTGAGTGTAAGGGGGGATTTCTTTCCTGGCCCGTTTTGCAAACCCTCCCGGGCCTCTCCTTTTCCCGTTTGGGCGAGGTGCAGACCGAACAGGTAACTACTGTGGTATAGCTGGGCATGTGGTTGGTGAGTGAGAGAGTGGAGGAAGGAGGCAGACAGGGCGAGCAGGCAGACATGGCAGGCAACTACCTACACCTGTAGTATTGATGCACGAAATCCAGGGAACCTGCAGATATGTGTCACACGCGAAAGGGCAAGACAGAAAGAACAAAGAGAGTGTGTGTTTTCTCCCGCTCACTCCCTCCTTTCCCAGGCCCGGCTCGGTTCCAAATCGTGTACGACGCTGCTCCTGCAGTATTGCACATGTGCGGTGGTGCGGTGCTCGAAGAGAAAATAGAAGCAGTATTGTTATTGTGAATACTGTCTTCTGATTCGGACACGCGCGACGATGCACGAGGCTAGTTCGGTGAGTTGTTCGCTGCACACTGCTGTGTCGTGTTTTCTCACCTGCAGTGTCTATGCCATGCACGTTGGAAGCTAGGTACCTAGGTAACTTCCCTCGCGGTGGGCAGGCGAGGCAGGTGGGCGGGCGGCCAGTGGAGGTGACGGGCAGGCAAGTGTAAAATCCCGGCCGTCTGGAAAGTCTTCCACGCACACTCAAGTTTCCTTGCTGCTCGTGCTTGTTGTTGTTGGCTGGCTGCATGTGAAGCGGTGTGTGCTGGTTTTCCAGTATGCTTGCTGTGTTCTGCAAGTACTGCGGCAAGTACTGCGGCTGACCAATAGGTTCTGTTCCGCCTACCCGGGGAGCTGGTACAGAGCACAGCCAGTAGGGCAGGCAGAGAGGCAAGCACCGACTCTTCTTGCTTCCCACTCACCTTGCTGGGAGAGACTCGACCCGTCTTGTGTTCGAACTCCATCCTTCTGCCCTGTTTTTTTTTCTCATTGCTCTTTCATCCTCCCTTGCTTTACTTGCATATGCGCCTGGGCGTGCTCGTCTACGTAGGTCTGGTGGACAGTTCCTCGACTGCCCGTTGGCTGGGGCAGACGTTTCATGGCAGGAGGCAAGGGAGGATGGGACAGGACGCGTGGATGAACGAGGCCCAGTGCTCTGGTGCTGGTTGAAGTCGAGCTGCGTCTGCTCGTGCACCCCTCCTGTGACGAAAGCCAAACCAGCCAGTCCGGTAGCCGGTCACCCAGCCGGCCGGTCAGGGAGAAAGATGGGCGGCATCCGTCTGCGGTGGTACCACTACCCGGCACCATGGCACAGGTCGGGTTCCGAACCTTTGGTCTTTGGGAGCAAAGAGACGCAGGCAGGCCGCTCGCGCCCCCCTTCCTCTCCCACCAACCAAGCTTGGGCTAATATCAGCTGTGTCCCAAGCTTTGTGTTTATGTACGAGGGAGCATCATGTAGGTACCCCTAAGTATTTAGCCTCGTGTACATACACTTCTTTGGGCAAGCAAGCAAGCAAGCACGCCCAAATAAGGGAAGCAAGAACCGTATGACGACGAAATGCTATTACATATATTGAATGCAAGCGCAAATCCTCCCCAAAAGAAAAGTTCCCTTATCTCCACCGCAGCCCGGAAAGGAGAGAGACGCCACTGGCGCGCGGGATTGGACCAGGACCGGCCATGCTTCCGTGGTGGCCTACATCCTAATCAAGAGAGAAAATGGGGATCGTCATCAGGAGGGAAAAAAAAGAAAGTCAGCTAGCTACCGTCAAGCCGGGGTAGGCACGCTTGCCTCGTTCTCGCTTTTTTTTTCCTCCCCCCCTCAGCTAACACGAGATGGACTAAATGTTAACATCATCACCGTCATATCAATTTTTTTTTTCTGTATATGACAGGTAAGAAAATCAAGTGCTCTCATGTCACAACCTCCTTCCAAAACAAGCGTAGGTGCCTCACTTCCCTCAGCGCAGAAGCCGGTGTCACAACTCACGCTAACGGCAGTGACGTTTGGTAGCAGCCAAGTCAGGCAATATATCCAGACGAAGTGCTACGGTACGTGCGTACCGCTTAGTATGGGCCCGTGAGTACATACGTGAGGGAGGAGAAAGTCTGCGTGTGAGTGAGTGAGTGTGTATGTGTGTGTAGGTGTGTGTTTGTATGGATGGGCAGGTGGGCGGGCGAGAGAGTGCGTGAGAGAGATAGAGAGGGAGGGAGAAGTGAGGGAGGAGAGGGCGAATGATGTGAGGACTGCTCACTCACTCGCTATCGTTAGTTATATGCAGCTCTTTCTGAAAGGAGCATCATACATATCTCCAGGCAGGCAGAGGCGAGAAAGAAAGAGTGCCGGAAGCAGGAAGTTTCGGGGCCGTCCTCGTGTGCGAGGGACCGCGTCTGTACATCCTGTCCTCTCTCGCTCTCGCTGTCACTCCTCAAATGTTCGCGTTTCTTACCTGGCTTGCCTGCCTGCCTGCCTGCCTACCTGCCTACCTGCCTGCCTGCCTGCCTGCCTGCCTGCCTGCCTGTCTGTCTGTCTGTCTGTGTGGCTGTCTGTCTGTCTGTCTGTATGTATTGCGTAGGAGGGCACGCATGCACGTACATACCAGGAGGTGCATACATGTATGTGCCCAGACAGGTTTTGCAGTCAATAATGCACCTCTTAGCTGCAAGTTCTGCAAGTCCGTATGTAATATATCTGCCACATATATGACATGTGTCCGAAGTAGGCCGTTCGAAGTAGCATGGCAGTGTTTGGAAAACACACTGCAGCAGGAGCAGCAGTAGCAAGCAAGCAAGCACTTGTCGAAGTGATGTAACAGTCGTCAAATTGGATTCTTTCCGAAGCATGCAAGGAAAGACCCAGCCAGCCACCCCGTCCGACGAGTCTTCGAGAAGCGAGGGAAAGGGGTGCATGGTGTGGTGGGGGATATTATTATTAGACAGACTGACTTGCCCCTGCTCCGGTACTTCGACCATCAGGGAGATGAGAGAATGAGAAGGAGAGGAAAGAGACAGAGAGACAGATAGAGGCTGGCCCAGAGAGAAAGGCGGTAAAGGAAAGAAACAAGATAACGAGAAACAAGGACGAAAAATGTGCTCACCCGCGATCTGCCTGCCACAACGCACCTGAGGCGAGCTGAGCAGGACGGGGGGGATTTTGACGTTCTGCAAGGGGGAACATGTCGACGCCAATGGGATGGGTGAGAGGGGTGTGGCGAGAAGGCTCTAGGGCAGGGTAGACGGCTAACCGCCTGCTCTTCTTGTCTTCCTCTGCATGAATGTATTTCCAATGTTGGATGTGAACGAAAGGGGATGGTGGGTGGTCATCAGTGGTGCCCCTGGCAAGTTTATGTACGAAGGCGGCTGGTGGAGGAGGACGTGGCAAGACGGAGATGAAAGCGAGTTGCAGTTCTGCTTGCGAACGAGAGGGTGGGTGTTCGGACTAGACTAGTCTGACTACCATGTGTGCGCTAGTGGCTCGCAGCCATGTCTGGCACTTTGTCAAGTCAGTCTGTCAGTTAGTTAGGACCCCCGTGATGAGCAATCAAGAAAGGATCCCCCGTCCTGGGAGGCCGCTGAACCGAGGCTCCGGGGATGCCGTCAGTGCTAGTCAACCGCATTTGCTGTTATAAAAGTGATGATGGGCCATCATCAAATTGGGGACCGACACCTTCTCTTCTCTTTTGGCCCGGGCCCCAGTCCCTCCTCGCTCCTAAAGAAGCGGTTCATGGTATACCGGGACGGTGGATGGCTAGGCACTTTTTTTTATGCTGAAGTTTCATTCGCCTATGATCTCATAGCCGTGTGTGTTGCACAGTAGGTGGCCGTAGGGTGGATGTACGACAGTAGCATGTACGGAGCAATGAGGAGCGAAAAGCGGCATGAGAAAAATAAAATAGAGAGCAGGCGGGGTGGCGGAACCTAAGGCCCATGCAGATCACCATCGTTCCTCTCTTTTTTCTCGCTGGTGTCAAGCAAGCCGGACACGAAGGATACATAGATAGGACCGGGGACGAAATGTGTACCCAACCGCCTCGCTGGGAAGAAGCCAGGACGGGTGTACCTCTCCAGTACCTGCCACATATAATAGAACGCGTTGCACTATAGCGGTATAGTGGTATTGTAAGCACATTTCCCGGGAGGGGAAACGCGGCGATCAGAAGAAACACACGAAAGAGGCAGGCAGGGAGGGAGGCGGGAAAGGAAGCATGGAACAAGGCAGGGGGAGGGGGGAAAGGGGGAGGGGTATGGCAAGGGGTAGAAACGACAAAAAGCAAACATTGCAATGAGAAATATGTAAGAAGAAGAAGGGAAAAGAAAAGACCGAGAACCAAAAGGACTAGAAACGAAGGTGGAGTGGAGGAGGGAGGGAAGGGATGGAATGGCGTTGAAGCGGAAAAAGGGCGTCGACGAGAAACGTGTGAGGCTCCCATTCGACAGATATCGGCGCGCATCGGTGCAGTGTGGGAACCGTGGTTCAAACCACTTCTAGCTAATTATTATTATTATTATTTTATGTCGCTCTCCCTCCCTCCCTCCCTCCTCAGGTGTGGTGGTGGTGCTGGTGGTTATGGTGGTGGGAAAAAAAAATTGGAATCCCGACAGCTTGGGTCATAGAAAAAAAGAATTAGGCAAAAATGGAAGAGCGAAACTTCGCTGCAGGGTGGATGCGTGTCGCCAGGGATCCGCCCAGCCTGGATGGAGCCAGGGGGGTGGGTGTGGGAGCCAGGGTAGGTACGTAGTGGATGGAACGTGGAAGGGAGAGGGTGAAGCGGGCGGGTGAAGCGGCAGCCATTGGCCAAGCTGAACAGGGGGGCTCCTGGCTGAGCCGTCATGCTATCATCTCGGCTGGCAGAGGTCGCCGTTCTCCCAGCCGGCCGGACTCTTGTCATAATCCAGCCTTCTCTTTTCTTTTTGCAGCTCGTCCTGTCTCTTTGCGCTGTCTTCGATGGATCTATATTTTTTTCTCAATTCCCCGACAGGTGTTTCGATATTTTGAACAAGCGACCCAGTGTCAGGGCCGCATCTCTACACTCGTTCAGAGTGGTTGCTTGCACGCGGCACCGCCGGACTCGGGCTCTTCTTGGTCAGCTTCGGTCTCGAGCAAGGCTGCGGCTCAAAATTTCGAAATTTCTGTGGTTCTCTTGGCTCTGTCACTCTCACCCATAGAGTCATCGCTCATCCTCTCTCGCCGGATGAGGCATGGAGGCAAGCATGATTGATGAGCGAGGGATATTACTCAATATTAAGTAGGAGGCTGGGTGAGGTGACAGGGTGCATGGTCGGGGAGGTTGAAGGATGGATGAGATGGACGGGATGGTGTGGAATTGGCATGTATTTCGTACGTGTCGGACCGTCTTCCTGGCTGAGACTGGACGAGCTTATTCCCAGGCTCCCTCTTCTGCCCCCTTTCTTAAGCATGGTTCGCATGGCTCGCCATGCTCCATTTCCATGCTGCCATGATGCTGAAATGTTGTGCGTTGGCACCATCTCCACAAGAACCACACACTCCCATCAGCATCATCATCGCCGACCGAGGGGATGGATGGGAGGGGCTCGAGGGGGCGTGTGGCCTTCTTGTGCGTCTTTTCCTTTTCCCACCCGTCCACCGCCAGCAGCAACCCGCCCCGTCATATGCTGCCTCCCGTGCCCACATTACTGTTTGTGGCTCGGTCTCGGAGGGTGGCCTCCAACGTATCTTCTGCGAGTGTCTCCCTTTCCCCGCCGCTGACCTCTGATGAGTGACCCTTCTTTTGTTGTGAGATTACTTCGGAGGTGCGCATGAAATCCTGTGGGTTTCTATCAAAAAGTGTGGAGGCTTGGTTCAAACTTCAGAGGCATCGGCCTGGCCCGAAACAACATTCGATGTTAATAACTGTTCTTCTCAATTCCCGAGAAAGCACTTTGGCACTTCGAAAAGGTCGAACGGATGGGACCCGAGCTAAGGCGGAGACGAACCGATGAACCGAGATGCCTCTACGCACAACACCTACTACGTAGTAGGCTAGGGCGAGATTTCGAAATTTGTGATGCCTGCTCTGGTGCCCTAGTGCCAGTCAGGGAGGACGAAAAGGGTAAAGAAGACGGCTGACTGAGGGTGTGAGACAAGGGACCATGGTGGCACCAGCCCACACCGAACCCACCTCGCTGTTTGGTCCAGTTTGAAACGAAGAAAAGTGGCAGGGGTTGCCGGGAAATTATCGCGAAATCCTTCTTTCCCAGGTGATGACGGTTATTTCTGATTCCACGCCTTCAGTTTTCGCTTTCCCAAAGAGTGGTTACCGATGTCTCGGGGCGGCAACGGTAATATCCACGACGACGTGCTGGCCAGTCCCTTGGATTTGCAGCCGGTGTGGCCGTTGGCGGCGGGACTGGCGGGCTGGCGGACTGGCGGACTGGCCGGCTCGCGGGCTGGTACTGATGGGCTTGCTTTGTTGCTGTTGGCTGACTCTGTCCTGTCCCAGGCCCATGGACGCGGGTTTTCAGCTCGAACTGTTCTGGTCTTTTTCTGTCCCCTCCCTCCCTCCACCTCCGTTCCCAAATTCCCTGTCCTGCCCTCTCCCCCTACCCTGCGCCCGCCCTCCCTGGCCCTCGGCTGAGCCTGGGGGGGCTTCCATGAGCGGTTCCATGAGCGGTTCCAGGAGCGGTTCCATTCCTCTGGCGCACCACCCGCGACCGCCCCCTTCCGTTTCCCCTTTGGCGAGTCAAATGTCCGCAGAGTTGGTTGAGGTGCGGAGTCCACACCGACCCCGAGTCCACAGTTCGTACAAACTTCGTACAAACTTCGTACAAACTTCCCGTAGTCAACCAGTTCAACAGTCCACACATAGGCTCTTCTTGCAGCAGGGTGGCAGCGCTGCAGTCACGCCTGTCCTGCACGCAAGCGAACGCACTTGTGTGTTAAACTGTTGACTGTGTGTGAACCACAAGTTTGCATGGCCGAATATACTTCCTGTCCTTGTGTGTATGTGTTCTGGGTGTATGTGCGTGCACGCATGTATAGAATGGGCACGCACGCAAGCATGTACCACAATCCCCGCGCATTGCGGTGAACTGATGACGGAGGCTGGGCCCAGCAGCAGCCTGAACCCCCAGCCGCTGAGCCTACCAAGATGAGGGGAATGGCGTGCGACACCACCAGCCGGCAGACCTCGACCCAAAATGTGGATGAGTTGTTCGTTGTTTGCAGCAGCACATCCCCTACTGGTGAAACGCGGTCCTTTTTTCGCCCCCCCTCCCCTTTGCCCCCC
>PYST01000485.1:0-23353 GCA_003049485.1 Ophioceras dolichostomum
TACGGAGGTGACCCCTCTCTTTAGGAGAGCATCACTCTTTACAATACAACGCTCTATTTTTCCTTTGTACGCAGGGGGAGAACGTCACAGGTTTGAGCGGGAAGGTGGTAGATTACGTTAGTGGGAGCCGGCCCCATCTTTTTCTTTACATAAACACTTGGCGACTGCTGCTGTTAGTACAGCCCGCCAAACCACGCATAAATTCTTAACACCCAACCACTACAATAAAAGCACCCCTCCCTTCCCACCCCGGGCAGCGACGGCAATGCCGCCGGTGTCCCCTTCCCAGCCATTTTCCCGCAATAATGCGAGCCTCGCCACCATCCTCTCAAGCAGTCCATGGCAAGGGGGATGATCCTCCCCCGGACCGGGAGCACAACGCGCCTCCAGGAAGGAACCCCTGCCTCCGCACACGGCCCCAATGGCAGAGACACCTCTCGCCACGCCAGCACCATCCCAGACACCCCCCAGCTGGCCCTGTCACCACCGAAAGGACTAAGGAACTCCTGGATGAAATCCGCCGGAATGTTGAAGCCGAAGAAAAGCTCTACTCGGATTTGGCGGCCCTACTCGATGCGTTCGTGGCCAACGCCGACCTAAAGCAAAAGGCCAGGGCGACAGAGATGGCCGAGGCGTACATGGACTACCTCCGGGAGGCACTCCTGGGAGAGCCCGCACCGTTACGGTTACGAGCGCTCCCGCGCCTAGGAACAAGCCTCCCACCGTGTCAAGGACACAACCAAAGGCTAGAGAAGAACATGCGTTGTGCCATAAAGAGAAGGAAGCTAGTTACAGATTGGTACACGCCGGAGGGTAGGGCTAGAAATAACCTGCCAGGTGGGGCTGCACGTGACCGAGAAACGTGGAACGGGCTAGGCCCGTGACACCCGCAAGGCTCACCTGCCTCCCCAATCCTCTTCATGCTATATATAGCGTCGGCATTAGGCCCCTCTACCCGCTTCTGCTACACATACGACATCGGGATTTGCACCACTGGGCCTTCCCCCGAAGCAAACGTTAAGAAGGCGGCCGAGGAGATCGAAGCGATCCTCCACTGGGGCAAGGAAAACAGCGTCACATTTGACCCAGAGAAGAGCGAGCTAATGCACTTCTCTCGCAGGAAGAATTCCTCGACCCCGCCCATTGTTGTGGGGAGGCTCACAATTGCCCAAACACCAGACTCGGCACTCTGATGGCTTGGAGTCTGGTTTGACAAAAAGCTCCGTTTCGGCCCACATGTGAAATACCGGGCAACGCAGGCTGAGAAAGTAGTCAGACACTTCCGGAGTTTCTCTAACACCTGCCACAGCCCTCCGGGAGCCGCCCTACGACAAGCAGTAATCACTGTTATACTCCCAATTCTGTTCTATGGAGCAGAAGTCTGGTACGCGGGCCGTACCAAACCAGACCGCGGCAGGGCTCGGCGACCAATAGGCACCCGCCAGGGGCACCTCCTCGACATAACCGACAGGGTGATCAAAAGCTCCCTAAGAGCAGTCTTCCCCGTTTGGGAAACGACTCCAACCGCCGCACTTCATCGAGAAGCAGCCATCCCTCCGGCAGGAGTCCTCTTAGAGGGAATCAGAGCCCGCTTCGCAGCCCGGATCGCACTATGGCCGATCGTGCTATGACAAAGACGTTGGAAACGCAAGGGACTAGGCATGGCCTGGAGCATCTTCGAGACGAAGATCAGATAGAGGTCACTGCTCAGAGGTCACTGCTCAGAGGTCACTGCTCTTTGCTTTGTATTTAGCTTGTTGCTTTCCCCTCTCACTTGGAGTGAAGGAGGGAGCCAAGCGATCGTCTCTGTTCTTGGTTCTTCATTCTTGGTTCTCTGCTCTTTCATCTTGGTCTTGCTCTTTGAGAGAACCGGACAAGAGACAGGCTGTTCCTGCATTCACGTTTTCAGCCACCTGCTTGTGATGAGAATTGAGCAACCTCCTTTTCTATTCCGCTTGCAAAAGCCAGTCATTACACCAGCTGAAGTGTTCGGCGGAGAGGCAGTCGGGGCATGGCAAGGCCTAAGGCACGCGCTCCGGCTCACTACAGCCCCTATAGTCCACGTTTGCCTGGACAACAGTTCCGTCGGCACAGCCTTAAAAGGATACCTAGCAGATAGCTCACAAGAGGCTTTTCAACTCTTCCAGGCTTCTAGAGAAAGCCGCGAGATCTGGGTAAAGTGGGTACCCGGCCACGAGGGGGTGGCAGGAAACGAGGCGGCCGACCAACTAGCCAAGGAAGGGACCGAGCTATCTAGCCCCCAAAAGAGGCCCCAACGGTCGCAGGGGTTAAAGAAATGGCTAGAAAGCTCAAGAGGAACGCCTGGAACGACTGGTGGAAGGAAGGGACTACCAATCGGTATAAGAAACTAGGGCTTACGGAGGTGCACACCTCCTGCCTCCTTCCCTCCCCCCCCCTCTCCCAGCACTCTCCCTCCAACGCCGCACCCTCCACTAGCTTATCGCTGCCCGGATCGGCCACGGAGACTTTCAGTGGTACCACGAGAAGTTTGAACACGCCGAAAACCCCCCTGCTCCTGCGGGGAAGATCGAACCCCAGTGTTGGAAGGCCAGGGTTCTAATTGGAAAAGACACGCGTGTGTTAAACCGATTCTATTGATCTGAATAATGTACGAGGAAGAGAAAAGGCTAGTCTACGCGTGGGCCGGAGGGAGTGCTTTTGTAGGCGACTCCTGAGGGTCCACGTGATCTGAGGTCTGTTGAGGTGGATGCCTTGATGACTGAGGCAACTAGTTCCTCATGGGTGCAGAGAGGTGCACCCAGTGGTTCAACACCCAGCGCATATGGTATATTGCCGAAAGGCGTGCCAGCTCCGCACTTCCTGGCCTAAGGCCGACCTAGCTCCTGAGAGCAACTGATACGAATACTGGAAACGTTTAATCCAGAAACCGGAGCTGTTCGAGCGCTTCACTAAAACGACCAAATTCTTCACAGAGATATGCCCCTGGAAAAAGGAAGAAGGCGCCAATAAGCGCATAAACCAAATAATAATCAACCTGTTGGAAGGCCAGGGTTCCAATTGGAAAAGACACGCGTGTGGTAAACCAATCTGTTGATTCTGATGATGTACGAGGAAGAGAAAAAGCTAGTCTACGCGTGGGCCGGAGGGAGTGCTTTTGTAGGCGACTCCTGAGGGTCCACGTGACCTGAGGTCTGTTGGAGGTGCATGCCTTGATGACTGAGGCAACTAGTTCCTCATGGGTGCAGAAAGGTGCACCCAGTGGTTCAACACAACCACCACCTGCAAAAGGCTTAAGGACCTCTAAGCGGCCGACCTTCTGGACGCGGCACACCAGTACCGCTCGCGCCCACGACAACCAACCGTCTCCCTCTTCAAGGACAGATATAGCATTAAAATGCCCACAGAAGCCGCCACAAACGGAAGCAACGAAACGCCGAGCGCCAGCCCCGAGCTAACAGGGGGCGGGAATGCGGCTTGAAAAACACACATACAATGGGGCGCCACGCCCTAGAGCACGATATGCTAGCTATTCCTCATTCTGAGTTTGCGTTTCCTCTCTTTAACCTCACATTCGAGCACTAGTTCCTTGTATATAGTCGCTCGGTAGTCGCTAGCACGTCTTATGCCCCTCGGGAGGCAGGGATCTCAGGCAGATTCCGACTTCAGACGTTAAATACATCAACATCATCATCATCATCCGCCAAACCGCTTTTGTGACAACGTGAGCCTATTCGGTTCTTTACCTCGAAACCTCTGGCTTCATCTCTTGCACAAAAGCATTGTCTTGTTCGTCGAACAAGGGCCAACCTCCCGGCATCCTTGCTATATACGGCTGGGCTTTGTTTCGAGCTGGGCTTTGTCTCTGACCGTATATATAAGCAAGTCCCCATCTACCTACCTACCTACTACAGGAAATCGACCTCTCAACTCTGGCTTGAAACCAGAATTCACAATTGCCAAGCCCAACTTCACATTCCTCTTGCCCCTTCAGAGGTATTACCTCTGCCTTGATCCCTTGCTTTCCTTGTCTGCTCTTTCACGGCCTTCTGCTGTGTTTGTCACATGCGCGAAAATGCCTCCCCGATCCCGAGAAGAAATCATCCAATCGATTCACCAGACCGCCCCTAATTTGCCTGAGTGCAACAAGGAGTGGGCAGAGCATCACTACTCATCGAATCGCGAGGGTCGCATTTTCGAGCGGGCTTTCGAGGAGTGTCCAGCAGGTGACGGCAAGCTCGGCGTCTTAACTTTCCCCAGCAAGCACGAGCAGATAATCGAGCGAGACTTTGAGGATACCAGCGATTTCACTAGCGACAACACCAGCTGGTCTGGTAGTCGTGATGGCGACGACGATAATGGTCACAACAACTCCGGCGCCGCCAGCGATCATCCCTTCGATCCGGACGAGAGTTATTTCCGAGACACTGAGTAGTTCGCATCTGAGGACGAGGAAAGTGTCGACTACGATGTCGAGGCCGAGGAGGATGCTCAGATCGAGCGGGAGTCAATGGAAGATGAGCTGAGAGCGGGGAAAATCGAGAAGCTACGGTCCTTTGAGAGAGACCAGGCCGAGGTCTAGGCCGAAGCCGAGGGCACAGCTGGCTCCTCACTTGAGCCCCGTATCCCCCTTATCAAGGGGCTACAGAGCCTGCGCATAGCGAAACGGGCGAGGAGCGAGAGCCTCAGCAGCGACGAGGGAGACAAGGACGTCCACTCGGCCTTCTCACCAACCCCAGCGAAAAGGGCCAAGCACGGCTATGGTTTCGGTCCAGACGGACAGCTTGAAGCCAAGTTCGCCGACCCGTCCCTCGTGATGCGAACGAGCATGTGAACACTGGCGAACCGGATGTTGACATAGGGCGACCGCGGGTTGAGGGTTTGTCTGCCAACAATGCCGCGGCGGATCTGTCCTGGATGTCCGTCCACAACATTCGTCGTATCCGGCGCTTCTTTTCCAAACCGATCTATACCGAGACGGGCCTTACTCGAGAGAAGTGCCACCAGTGGTGCCTGGAGTATCATCGTGGCACAATGCGCAACGCCTCGCGCAACACCATCCGGAAAATGCCCACGGCATACAATTCACCTCCTGTTTTCGCCGCGGAAGCCCAATTTGACGATAGCTACATGGCGGGGGTATTCACCTACGCCGACGACCTCACATACCGATTCGATGAGTGGATGATGATCCTCTACAGGTTCTGCACCCAGGAGATCAACCTGGCGCAGCACGACGTAGCCGTGCTCCTCTACGGCGGCACTATCGTTCCACAGTACACAGTGGTGGGTCGGTTCCGTGGCTTGTACGTCTACCGGATCGAGTGCGCTCGTGGCCGTCCCTTCAGCAGCGACGTGGGTCGGATTTCGTTGGGGCGGAACGCTGAAGCTTACCGGCGCGTCCTGGCCAGCTACCCTGACTTCGTCGCTACGCCTATGCAGCGGTACTACTGTTCACGACCGCCCATCGGAGTTTGAGACAGCATCTTACTACCAGCACAAAAAATGGCCTGAAGTCCTATATGACACAGGCCTCAACTTCGACAACATCTAGGTCGCCCCCGACTAGAGCGGCATCGCCTGCATCCTCGACTGCTCGCACACAGCCATGGTACCTTTGGGGCCCGCGCTGTATGGAGTGCTGCAGGCATTCCAGCTGGACCCCGAGGCTGAGGAGGAGGAAGACGAAGATGAGCAGGACGAGGATGAGGAGGAGGAAGATGACGAAGGCGAGGGCGAGGATGTAGAAGACCCAATGGACGAGGACATGGAGGAGAGCGCCGACGAGGAAGGTCGCGCTCACTTCGCGTTGCTCGCCTCGCCATGGCCGAAACATTGCAAGCCTGACTAGGATGAGACCGCAGGTCCGCAAGGCCTGGGCCCCGACCACCAGCGTGCTCTACTCTTCCGTCTGGAGGAAATGTTCCCTCACCTGCGCCACAGCGAGGAGTCCAAGCTGAAACTCATGGCGGCCGTACGGTCCGGAATGACAGCCGGCCTCGGCGCGCCCACCTCGGCGTCAGTGTCGGAGTCGGAGTCGGAGACAGAGATGGAGACAGAGATAGAGACAGAGGAGTTGAAGACAGAGGTGGAGATAATGGTAATGGTTAATGGTAATGGTTTATTTAACGTCCGAGGGCTGTCCAGGCCCGACCTCCCGAGGGGTATAGGACGTGCTAGCGGCTATCTAAACTCGAGTTGGAGACAGAGGTGGAGGTAGAGGAGTTGGAGACAGAGGTAGAGAGAGAGTCGGAGACAACGGAGCTGTTGAAAAAATGTCTGTNAGTTGGAGACAGAGGTGGAGGTAGAGGAGTTGGAGACAGAGGTAGAGAGAGAGTCGGAGACAACGGAGCTGTTGAAAAAATGTCTGTAGGAGGTGGACGAGCTGGAGTGGGATTGGCTTCGCACCGGGACGACGTGCAAGTTCGGGCCTCGTCGGGAGCTGAGGAGTGGTCACTAGAAGAGTTGGCCGCGAGTTCCACCGATTTACCCGGCCTAGAAGGCCAGGGTAGGAGTAGCGCAGGTGCTGTCTGTATAACAGCCTTAGTTTAATGTGTAATAACACTTTCTCAACGTACGCCTTACTTACTCCCACTTGTTAGATCTTCCACTTATTGGTTATATACCTCTACGCAACCGCGCCGTCGAGGATATCCTCACCATCGATGGGGGACACTGGCCATATCGTGCCCAAACCCGCTCGTCATGGCGCTGAAAGTGGAGTCCCCGCCGTTGGTCGTGCGCTCGATCGCGGTGTCCGACACCTACGGCTCGACAGCCATGAGCTGTGGCGATGGTCACATTGATGAACTACGTAGTGGAGGCGAGCGTGTCAGAGGACGAAGGGTCGAGGATTCGGCTTTTAAGAAGCCAAACAAATCTCTCTGTAGTCAGGAACAACGTCACAGATAAAGCAACGGTTGGGGTGGATTTGGAGTGTTGCTGGTGGCAAATGACCTGATGATGAAGAGTGATGATGATCAGTCCACTCAGAGATCAAATGTGACGGCAGACAAAGCCGTGGGCGAACAAGTCCCGAGTCTCATTTTCTGACTCTGGCAATCGGGAAATCTTGAACAATGCAGCGAATATACGCGATGGCCGTTTCGATTCAGAACCAGTACGTTCAGAATCACCTGCTTGCTTTCTTTTGATGCAGATCCCGGACGACTCGTCAACCAACTGTGGAGTGATGCTCTTCCCCTACAACCCGTCTGCCGCACACCAACTCTGTGGCCCATTGAGATTTGTATGGAAGCAGGAAAGTACTCCTACTGACGCAATATGAATCATCGTTTGCAACCCGGTGTTATAGCCGCGAGTTCGTTTGTCAACGCGAACGGACGTTGACAAATCCAGCCTCGTTGACTGAGAGATGGCCGAGGGCGGTTCGTTAGACGGCAAGGAGCTATTACAGCGAGAGAGGCGCCCGCGGCGGCGAGTGGAATGGGTTGTGATGCGACAAAGGAGAGCGGGACTGTCATTCGTTGTGCTCGCTGCCTCTTCTCGCTGTCCTCAATTCTCGACGAATCTCCGAAGGATCTCCCGTTATTGCCAGAAATGAGCAACGCTCTAGAGCCAACAAGCGAGTCGCTGCAACACACCAGGGAGCACGGTGGGAGACTAAGAAACGAACAGCAGCGGGACAATGGCCACTCAGGGTACGAAGGCGCCCTCAACTATCGCCTCGTTGAGACGGACTAGGGGGGAAATCAACAGACTCGCCGTGCCTTGCGCGCGACCAGAGCCACTGCCAACCTCAGGGCACCCCTCGCCTGGTCCGTTCGGGCGTCCCTAGCTCGGGATAGAACCAAAAGTGCCAGGCCGCTTACGACCTCACCAGCTGCCGTGATGATCATCCAAAGTTTATGACACACCACGCGCACTCTTTAACGCAACAAAGCCGTCTAATTCGGACTTCCCTCCGCGCTGGACAGGTCAATTGCGGGGTGTCGGCATCTGGCGGCTAATCCGAGATTTAGTGGGCAAGATTGCAACGCTGGGGGCCAGTCTAAATCCCGAGGTCGTAGGTCTGAGATCCGGTTCCCCGGTATTGGACCTCATCGGCGACCCACAATCCGCCGATCGCGCAATCGTGCCCCCGCCGTAGCGCTTTGCAAGCCACGATCCGAATGCCGGAGCTGTCCACCGCACGAGTCTATAATGTAAACGAGGAATAACTGCGCATGCCCTACTTTAAAAGTCTCTTATTGTTCCCGAGCCCGTCTGCGATGTTGGTCCACTGATCGTGACCCACATTTAGGCCCCCGAACATGACCTCCATCAAGCGGGTAGCCGTGATCGGCGCCGGGCCGGCCGGAGCCATCGCCATAGATACACTCGCCCGGGAGAAGGCCTTCGAGATCATTCGCGTGTTTGAGCGAAGAGAAGGACCCGGCGGATGCTGGTAGGCTTTGATATCACTTCATGGGGATTTCTAGCGACTCCCGATTCTAGACCCGATAATGATACCCCGCACAGGATCGGTGACTCAACGCCCCCGCCAATCCTCGCCGACCTCAGGTCTCTCGCAGAACGCACCGCGGATGTCCCTCTCCCCGTGCCGGACACGCTTCCTGCGTACTTGCCGAAGTCGTCTCAGCCCCGATTCAGCGAGTCGTCTATCTATCCCTACCTCGAGACGAACGTTGATGCCGTGCCGATGCAGTTCAGCCAGGAGCCGATCTCGGACGAGAAATCGGCTTGGTCGATAGCCACCCACGGCCCGGACACACCGTTCAGACACTGGACGACACTCCGGAAATACATCGAGGCGCTCGTGCAGCGCGAGTGGTACAAAGACCTGATCTCGTACAACACCACGGTGGAACTGGTGGAGAAGACTGGGCATGTGTGGAGAGTGGTGCTGCGGAAGGAGGGTAAGGAGCTGGACTATTGGTGGGCTGAGATGTTTGACGCTGTCGTCGTGGCTAGTGGCCACTACGCCGTGCCGTACGTGCCGCACATCGACGGCTTGGAGCAGCTCCAGAGGGCGAGGCCCGGCAGTGTCCTGCATAGCAAGCACTTCAGGGGCAGGGACCAGTTTCGAGGAAAGGTGAGGGGACTATCCCACATCACGAATCCCACATCGAATGGCGACTGACGAGCATTTTTCGTGCACAACGAAACAGCGCGTGGTCATCGTGGGAGCATCAGTCTCAGCTGCCGACATCGCTACCGACCTCCTTTCCACAGCAGAAACACCCATCCACGCCGTCGTCGAAGGCCACACAGTCAACGGATACTTCGGCGGCTTGGCGTTTGACCACCCTCGCGTACAAAAACACCCGTCGATCGCCCGCGTCGAGCTCGGGCTGGGTCCAGCTACCTCGAACAAGCCAGGATCAGCAACCGTCCACCTCATCAACGGCACCGCCATCCCCAACGTAGACCACATAATCTTCGGCACCGGCTATACCTGGACTCTCGCCTTCCTCCCGTCCGTCCCTACGCGAAACAACCGCGTCCCCGGTCTCTGGCAGCACGTCGTCTACGCCTCCGACCCAACGCTGCTCTTCGTCGGCGCCGTGGGCGCCGGCCTGACCTTCAAGATCTTCGAATGGCAGGCCGTGCTCGCGGCGCGGATCCTCGCCGGCCGACTCGGTCGTCCCTTGCCCAACCGGGAGGCCATGGAGAGTTGGGAGACCGACCGCGTGCGAGAGAAGGGGGATGGGGCGAAGTTCACGATGGTGTTCCCTGATTTCGAGGAGTATTTTGAGACGCTGCGGGAGTATGCTGGGGATGGGGCTGATGGGCTGGGGAGGAGGCTACCGAGGTTTGATGTGGAGTGGGAGAGGAGGTTTATGGAGGGGCATGAGCTGAGGAAGGAGATGTGGAGGAGGAACAATGCGAAGGCGACGGAGGCGGCGGCTGAGTCGAACCAAGACGGAAGACTAGGCGAGTAATGTTTCAGTGGGAATGCCGGTGATGCCACGGTGTCTCTCAGGGGTTGGGCTACAAGGGAGTGGTGGAAAGCAAGCTGGACCGCCAGTGTCGCAAGCTTTTCTCATGGCTCCGTTGGGTTCGATCGCGCAATGGGTTAGAAACTAGAGAGAGGTATTCAGCTGAAGGAGATATGGATGGCTAAATAATTATCTGAAGTGAAGGTGTCTGTCTGTAAACACATGCATTCCCTACTACTCCTTACCCCCTGCCTTGTCACTGTCCCTGCGGCATGTAGATGCCAGCATGACAATGAGCCCGACAGGTCGCGCATCTATCGGCCTCGACCTCGCCACTTCCCGACAACGTCTTCCCAGCCCGAAATTGACGCCCATGTGCAATGACAATCTATGGTTCCGCGATTCTCACTGTTCTCGGTCCTCTCTTACATCGTCTGGCCGGGCATCTTGGGGAGCCCTGTGTTGTTGAAGTGGGGAGAAATTGTCAGCAATCAGTGTCATCAGTCATCAGTCCGTCACCCAAGGTCAGATGCAACCCAAAATTCCGGGAATGCAGGAGGAAATGACTGCCGAAAAGAAAGCTTACAAGAGTCCAAATCCTCCCTCACCAAATCCTTGACGCCGCACTTGTTCATCGCCGCGACGCCCTGGCTCTTGAGCGGGCGCCCATTCTCGCACGCGTTGAACATGCAGCTCGAGTCCATGGCCTTCTGCAGCGAGTCGCCCTTCCAGCCAAACAGGTAGTCGGCGTGGGTGCCGAAGCCGTCGTTGTCGCCGTAGCTGAGCGTGAAGGGCTGGCTGCCGTCGGCGGGCCAGAGCGACTTGTCGTTGAACTTGGTCGTGTCCCAGAGCGTCTCGTAGGCGACCTGTGCGACGCGGACGGGGTGGGACGCGGGGCAGGCGCCGGATACGAGGAAGGCGTCGCGGACCGTGTTGTACATGTGCGATTGGTGGTCAGGGGAGTCGAGGTTCTTGCCGTCCCAGCAGCTGTTTTTAAAGAGAGAGAAAGGCTGTCAGTAATTTGGTCTCCTCTGTGTTGCAGTCGGCGTCGAGAGGGAAGCCTATCCGTCATCCTTACGCGGGGAAGTGGTGGACGGTCATGATGCCACCCCTGCAGGGCTGTGCGGGGAACTCAGCCAGCTCGGGGAAGCGAGTGCCCTTGTTCTCCAGGCAGACAAAGCGCAGGCCGCGCTGAGAGTTGGCCGTAGCTGACTTGGTGCCGGGGTTGCCGACAACCATGCGGAAGCCCTGATGAAAACGGAGGTGGGTGACCTGAATGTTAGCCGTCGTCCACGGGAACCACCCTCGGCATTTTGGAGAGGTCTGCGCATACCGGCTTGAACGACGTGATCTTGACGTTGCCGTTCGAGTTAAAGTCCTGCTGGGTGTAGTAGACGGTCATGCCGCCGTTGATGCCGTTGGGCAGAGCCGTGTTCTGCATGATGGGCACACGCTTGTACGTGCCGTTGCGGCCCTTGAAGAACATGACAGCCGTCCAGTAGTTGGAGAAGTCCTCCGAGAAGGTGCACGTCGTGCAGGTGCCCTGATCGCCCACGTCGCCGTTCATGCTGGCGTTGAACGCGTTGCCGCCCACGATCTGGTGGAGATGCGCCGAGGGCACGCGGCCCGGCTCGACGAGGGGGTCGAGACGCTGGATGCTGAGCGTCGAGCATCCGAAGCGTAGTGCCGCCTCGGAGGGCCCGGCGAGGGCGAGGGCGAGGGTGAGCCACTTGTTCATCTTGATGGCAGTACCGGGGTATCGGCGTTGTGATTGGCTCCTCTGTGCTGATGATGACGACGAGAACGAAGGAAAAAGGAGCAAAAGAGTGTTGACGGCGCGAGGATCCGGCGCTTGGGACAGAAGCTGGATGACTGACGGACAGATCAAGCCAAAAAAAAACGTCGCAGGGCACCGCCTGGTAGGGGGGCGGATCTCAGCCCGGGTAGATATACCTGTGAGCTCTTAGCTCTGTGCTTGGCCCTCTTTCCGTCCATACACAATAGCATCAGCGGGGAAGTGGCCAGAAGTGCCTGAGCCCGCGACCGAGAGCCGCTGGCCACTGATGCCGGACCTTCGTCTGCCGAATGCCAATGTTGCCGCCCAGTTCGCCGCGCCGAGTACTTACGCAGTTTTAATTCGACTCTCATTTATTTTTTATGTGATGGAGGACACCCGGTCCAATCCCGAGCCGACGCCTCGCCATTTGCCGGCTTAAACCGACATGGTACATGTACCCCAGATTCCGCCTAATACCAACCAACCGCGCTGCTTATCAGGATTCCCATCTAATTATTCCCCTCAGTTGCCGCAGTCACAGAATGGAAGTCCGCAAAATATCCTGTAGTCCCAGGCGCCCAGGCACACAGGGACCACTTTCGGCGTTGGATACATCTACCGAGATCGTGCCGAGCTTTCCAGATCCCCCAAGGAAATAAAACCCGGATACCGTGTCTTGACTGGTGGCGATCGCCGATTCGTTCGATCTTCTCAGGCGTCACCCGCCTCTCTTTTGGGCGCACTGAGGACCAGCCAAGCTACGGCCCTACCACGGGACCGAAAAGCGTTTGCCTGCAGAGTCATACGTGTCTGCCGGCTCCGCCGGCGCAGTGTGACCGGATCAGATGCCGTCCATCTGCAAGGCGGCCGGGGCGCCAAGCGTGAAGCATCCAACCGTCACTCGAGGAATTTCCCGGAAATCACGATGAGAATTATTCGCGCTCGGCGCTTGCCTTGGTCTCTTGGCTGTTGAGAGTTGTGACACGAGCCGCTCCACTCCGTCCAACACGTTGACGTACGAGTAAGAATCCGGAGTCAAGCTGGGCCCAAGACTGACATGCTCGAATGTGCTCGACTCGGCTTATGTCCCGTCTCTTCGAGGAGGGACATGCTGTGAGCTCGGGCAAGTACCCTGCAAATTATCCGTGGCACATTGCTGCCCATCTGGCAGGGACTGACCACAACCGGGAACAAGGCCTCCGCTTCATGACGCGGTGCTTCTGTATGTTGCATCGCGCATTCCTTGATGTTGTTCTTAGAACCTAACAGGAATGAAAAAATAGGATATAGAGCCCACAACTTGCTCTAAGGCAAGAGCAAGACGGCTCTCATACTCTTAGAGGCACATCGGTGTCTGGTGGAGAAGTTATAACAATATTCTGGGCCCATAAGCCCGCTAGTTACGGGTTAAGGAGTGCGTCCTCCAAGTCACGCCTTCGCTATCAACGGAAAGCGCACAGTTTGATCTTGATTACTTGTGAGTCTTGTAGGTAAGCATCAGCCCACGGCCACTGTGTGGTTTTGCTAAAACCTTCCTGGTTGAGAGTCTTGCGAGGAATCTAGTCCCGTGGAGCCAATGCGTCCCTCTCGATTGCTCTTGGCCACGCCTTGCCTTCTGCCCTTCTTCGTCTGTCAGACATCCTTCCGGTATTTTAGGCTGCCTGTAACACTCGGATAATGGCATTGGCCCAAGGTGGAAAATGGCGGTCTACCATTTTGCACAGGTTTTGTTGGCTCCATTCGACTGGTTGGGGCAGGTTCCACCATGTCTGTATGTCGGGAGAAGAGCCAACAAAAACTTGAAACGTTACGCATATGCGGAAACTGGAAAACACAAGGCGCCCCCTGGCTGGTCATAAGACCTAATGATGCTTCCACCAAGTTTCACGACGGCTCGGCGCATAGATTAGGCATCCAGGAAGCCCCAGAACCCTTTTTCACTTTTGCAACAGCTTCGTGGGGCCATCCTCTTCTCGCCGCAATCTCTCTTCCCCTCGCTCCTCATAGATCCCTCAGTTTCTCTCTGTTCTCTCCCTACGTTCATTGCTCATCATTACCAAACTCCATCCGTGCCCACACGTTTTCACACAGCTATCGTTTCTGCTCCTGCAACAATGGAAGCCCTGGAAGCGATTGGCGTCGTCGCCAACGTTTCGCAGCTCGTCGACGTTGGATACAAGCTCGTCGCGTCAGCCATGGAGGTGCATCAATCCGCCATCGGGACCACAGCTAAGAATGGTGACCTTCTGGAGACCGTCGGCCGTCTCGAGCTTCTGTCTGCGCAGATGAAGATTGACTCAATGCGATCGTGTGAGTCCGGCGCTGACCACAGTGCCGCTCGCCGATTGGCCGCCAAATGCCACGAGATGTCGTCTGGATTGTTGGAAGTTCTTCATTCTCTCAAGATCCAGAAAGGGGGCTCACGCCGCGAGAGCCTCGGAGTGGCCGTGCGATCATTGTTGAAGAAGAGCGAGATCACGGCGATGCGCGGGCGACTCGACGACTTTCGGCAGGCGCTGCTGCTCGAGCTCGGCATGATGATCAAGAAGGACCAGACCTCCATCGGCAGCGATGGGCGCAACCTCGCAGCGTCCACCAAGGACATAGCTTGCCGGCTCGACGCACTGACCATCGAGGCCGGAACCAAGGCAGATGCAAGCCATGCAGCCACGGTCCAGGCTCGCCGCGCTGAGCTTCTTGACCTCCGGCATGCTCTCCAAGAAGAGCGACACCGCAGGGGTATCTTGGACACCCTAAGCTTCGATCAGCAGAATGAGAGATTCAACAACGTCAAGAAGGAGCATGTCGCAACCTTCGAGTGGATTTTCGCGTCCCCCGAAGACGGCGAAGAGTGTTCTACTGCCAACTTCCGACGCTGGCTGGAATCGGGCAGTGGCATTTTCCACGACGAGGGGAAGGCCGGGTCGGGCAAGTCGACGTTGATGAAGCTCATCTGCCGGAATCCGCTGACACTGTAGGCCCTCAACTCGTGGGCTGGTATCTCCCAGTCCGAGACTGGGAAAGAGGAGGACACGCAACAGGGGCGTAACAGTCTCATTGCCGGCCACTTCTTCTGGAGGGCCGGCAGTCGCATGCAGCGCTCCCTCCGTGGACTTACGCGCAGCATCCTCCACAGCATCCTCGAGCAAGCCCCCGGCCTGATTCCCTCCGCGTTCCCGGACGCCGAATTTAGCCTGGACGGAGCACAACGCGAATCCTCCAGGGCCGTGGAGTTTGCACCCGCAGACATTCGACAAGCATTCTCACGACTGATGGCAGAGGAGAGCACCTACCGCTCGCGCCGATTCTGCTTCTTCATCGACGGCCTAGACGAATACGACGAGGACAACGACCTGGACGAAAACAACCAGGATTGCTACGCCGACCTCATCCAGCTCCTTTCGGACTGGACACGTGGTCGGCAAGAGGTCAAGCTGTGCGTGTCCAGCCGAGATTGGGACATGTTCAAAGCAGCATTTTCTCACGATCAGAGGCTGCGCCTCGAAGACCTCACAAGGCGGGACATGCTCGTGGTGGTGCGAGAGACTCTCGCTTCAGTGCGGCGAAAGGCCGGCGCGGGCATCGCGAACGACGCTGAGTTCGACAAGCTGGTCCAAGAGATTGTGTCCAAGGCCGAGGGTCTCTTCGTGTGGGTTACTCTGGTTCTCGACTCTCTGCGGCGCGGCATGCAGAACCACGACTCGGCGAGGATGTTGAGAAAGAGGCTCGACACGATGCCTCGCGGGCTGTCAGAGTTCTTGGAGTTCACGTTCGAGAGCATCGACGAGTTGTACCACCCTCCGGCTGCCAGCATCTTCGAGATGACGCTCACCAGAAGCAAGATGTGCCACAGCTTTGACCTTCTTCTGCTTCGATACTCGTTTCCTTGAGGAGCTCGCCGATAACCCCCGTTTCGCCCTTGAGGACGAGTCCCTTTCCCAGCCTCTCAGCGATGACGAGCTCGAGGCGCGACTGGGTAGCATGGGAGCCCAGCTGGATGCCTGCTGCCGTGGCCTTGTTGTCCTGTGCCGGCCCCGAATATCTCCCAGCCTGTCGCCCAGGCCGCGCAATGAGAAACTGCCGCTATTTTTGGGGATGGACCGAGTCAAGTTCCTCCACCGCTCTGTGCAGGAATTTCTCCAATCGACCGACAGGCCCCGTACCGATTCCGGGGCAGCCAGGGGGATCAAAAAAAGGATGGCGGCAATGCGAAAGGACAACAGGTTCCTCAGTACCTTCGCCTACACACTTCTCGCGGAGGCCAAAACCGTTGGCACAATGCGGGCAAGTTCCCAAAGATCTTGGCCTTGGCTTCACACGGAGGTTGGTGATGTTGTCTCCGCTCTCCGCGACAACTATTCAAAGACACGTCGACTTGATTGGGACCTCCTGGCTGCTCTAGACAAAGCCCTCATGGGGCCAGTTTTTGAAACTGAGAGCCTTCCATTCCCCACTCTTGACAGTCACTACTCCTCCGTCGTCCATGAGACATCCGTTATACGGATAATCGAAGATGCCGATGAAGGCCACCGTTGGTTCGTCGACGTGCTAAGGACGTTTGTTGCTCAAGGGTATTTTGAGATTTCAGAATTCCTTGCGGATCTTGATTTCCAACAAAACTCCTGCGTATCGAGGACAAACAGCTGGTACCTCCGTCTGTTGGTTTCCCAGACAGAAGGGTGGTCATGCTACGAACACGACCACAAAACGGGGATGCAGGGTGCGTGGTTCAAGATATACAAGGGGTCGCCGGTCTTTGGCAGGCCAGACTGGACCTCTGAAGCCATCGACATCTTCCTCGCGCGTGGCGCAGATCCGAACGCCGTGGCGAAGTGTGGGAATCGCCGCAGTACGTGGGAGAGCTTTATTGATTGTGGAATGGTGGGCTTCCGCGACATCAAGGAATGCCCAGAGCTTAGGGAAGCCCATATTATGGCCAGTTTTCTTCGGCATGGCCCAACCCATACGTATGGAGAACTCTAAGGGAAGGTGCGGGCGAATGGTTCTGGAGCAAGGAGGGTGGTCATTATCGAAGCGACTATGAAGCTATAGGTGCTCTGGGTACAGCGTTGTTCTACATGTCAGGCGCGGCAGACGATGCCGCTATCAAGCCTGACAAGGTGGAATCACTCCGGGAGCTGGTGAAGAAAAGCCCGCTGTCAAACGCGGAGATCCTGGCTCTTCTCCCCAGCCAGGCCGAGTACGATCGAGTCTGGGCTGAGGGCCAAATGCGACCCGCCCAAGACATTCGCCGGGACTTATACAATATGCCCAAAGAGCCCCATTCGCTCCAGTGACACTAAGGCCTCGACGTTGAGCGCTGAGGGAGGTTAGCATTGGCTCGGTCATAGATGAGCGCGACCTATTGCACACCCTAGTTTCGGTGCTTCGCACGTTTGTATATATACGCATACAGGATGCATAGGTACTTAGTCTTCGGTTTCTGTACCTAGGGTGGCTTGGAAGTTTTCGCATTTTACTCCTTGCCCTTATCCGGAAATTGACCGTCCAGTGGAAAGCTTAACTGGACGGCCGGCCTCAACGAAAACGTTGTGAACGATGTCGATGAGATCAAGATCGGTACCTGGTAGGTACGTAGGCACCAGTCCAGGAAGGGTCAGCCCCGTGGCGCCTCAGCAGAAAAGGGTGCGGATATCAGCAGGGATCCGTACCTGGAGGCGACAAGATCGCCACGGCGACCGGCAGCGACTCGAGGCGGCGGGAGATACCGGACTCGTAGAAGATCTCGCCAACTGCATCGGTGGTTTTAGGTCAGTGGGGGTATCGGCTCATAGCACATCCGGCTTCACGTACCAGGAACAGTGATTTCAGGGCAGCCGGCCATTGGCGAGATGAGCAGCGGCGAGGTACCGGCTGGGAGCGAGAACGGTCTGAAGCTGTTGGTTGACCATACGTCAGTATCCCCATCCGCCCAATTCGATAGCGCTCGAGGAGGGAGACGCAGCACAAAGTGCTTACGGTGGCGATTCATCCCTGTACTGGGGCCTGCCGTGCTCCATGGGCAAGACCACGAGAGTCCCTTCCGTAAGGAGGTTGTCTAGCAGCCACTCTTTGTGAGCAGCGATGCGCTCCCACCCGGTGTCACGCTCCGAGTCACTCAGGTAGCTGGCCATCTCCCTGGTAGAGAGAGGTATAAATCTAGTCAGCATCAGATCCCTCTCCAATGCTCGGGTCGACGTGGGTCGAGGCAAAGGATCAACGAAACTTACATGCGCCAGCGAAGCGCCCTGTTCATGTATGGAGGTCTGCCATAACAGGCTTTGTACTCGTCGGCAAATGTCCTAATGATGCTCATTGAGTCTTTGTTGTACGGCAGAGTGGCAGCCTGGGTGTCGTGATGTCCTTTGTCAGACGTCCCCTGCCAAAAATGTGCGCTTGATAGTATCTGTGGCTTATTTACCGATTGTAAGTGCTCAGCCAGTGTTTCATTTGGCGAGTCCTTGAGCCTGGACGATCGCCACGCTCTGGCCAGGTTGATCGCTGTCCTTTGAACGCCCAGTGATGCTTCGAGTTCTCTGACGAAGCGCTCGATAAGGATCATCTGGTCGGTGTCTTCGGCAGGCATGTAGTCATCCGGATATAGGATCCTTGTCACAGTCTACGAACGGTTTGCGTCAGTGAATCACGGTGATGACAAATGGCGGGTCAGCAGGTGGCTCCCATCTCGAAACCTATGTCGTCGTTGGGGTGACTTTGATGCTCACCATAGATTCGTCAACCAACTTGTCAGAGTCTCCGTACCAAAATGCAGTGAAGGAGCGGAACCTGGAAATATCCAGCCCAACGACTGTCGGCACATCGTAGTGTCTGTTACTGATGTTGGCATGATAGACGGATGATCTATGTGGGTGAGCGGGAACCAACTCACGATTGGAAGATGTCGGTTCCTTCAGTCTCAAGAACGCCATGAGTTGGCCGAATCGCAAAGCAGCCGTTCCAGCAAGCTGGTGTTCTTCCACCTCCAGAGGCTGGAGGGAGCCAAGTGACGATGTGTCAGTAGTGACGCACATCCAAAGGTGCGCGTGAGCCCCCCATAATCAACGCTCCAAAACACGAGTGAAAAGGAGACGACAACGTCACTCACCATCAGATCCAATAGCGAAGTCAAGCCAGCCATACGCCGCGACAGCAGCGCAACTCCCACTACTGGTGCTCCCCGGTGTCTGGAACCCGTCACCTCTGGCGTTGGTGGGCGCCAAATAGTCGACACACTCCATCGGCTCCTCCCGGACATTCATCGAGCTCATGCGAGTCTTTCCGACAATCACAGCTCCAAGCTCTTGGAGGCGGCGGATGCAAGGTGCTGTCGACTCCTTCGTACTTCCACGAGACTCGGCCCATGCCCGACTGCAAAGGGTGGTGGGGAACCCTTTGAGGTCGAACTTATCCTCGACAGCGATGCGAATCCCAGCAAGAGGCTTCTCGGCGCTCACCTCGAAGTATGCTCGTGGAGGGACGACGATCTTGGCGGAATTGGCGGCTAACGATGATATATCAAGCACTGCCAGCTCGTCTCTGATGATTCGGTCAGTAGGTGCTTCAACTGCTGCTGTCTGATACCTGCTCTTGTTGGCGTGGCGAGCCGGCAAGACTCACCCTTCACCCCCCTCTCCAGGACGAGTCGTGACAGTCATGGTCCTGTTTGTGTCCTCGTACACCCGCCATGGCTGCCACACCTGCCCGTTGATCGCGACATACGGGCCGGGTCGTAGGCCTGCGGAATCGGCTCCATCGTGCGGCATGAAACCCCAGCATTCGGTGCCCCACTCGGCGAGGAGTTCCTCTGCGTCGTCCTCCAGATCCGTATCTTCATCGCCTCCATAGAACACAAGAACACGTAGGAACGAAGGCCGAAACGTGTCATCCGACCTCAAGCGTTCTTCGTAGAACCTTTCCAAGTCATCTCTCGAGATGGACACGTCCCCGTCCGTAGGGTACGCCGTGAAGAGCTGGGGGAGCGGACTTGAGCTATCAAAGGCCGGTAGTGGCTGTAATGTCTGGTCCTTGAGCAGTGACAAGTTCCACCAGCGCTCCCAGAAGCCCCCTTCGGAAGGCGACAAGGGTCGGGCGACGTCATCGACAGGAGGCGCGAGGAGGTATTCCAGCCCGTCGAGGGACAATGTTAGTTGTTTCTTCAGCTTGATCTGCGCCATCGACTGAGTAGTTACGCCGACGGCTCGGGACCGCGCTGGGTCGGCAGCGAGGTTGGACTTGCCGGGACCGCAGGTGGGGACAGGAATCAGGGGTCGCTGGGCCGGGCTTGCGCAGGGATCATGCAGAAGAGCTCTGTCCTGCTCGGTCAGTTGCGCAGACAAATGAAAAGGTGGGAATTCGTATATGCGGTGGACGAGGAGCGCGGGAAGAATGTGCGAAGGAAAAAGGTTCGGGAGAGGTAGGGGGAGGATTGAGCGGAATTGAGGCCAACGGGGAGGGGGAGTTGTTGCTGTTGGCCACTAAGGCCGGCCTGATGATTTGGACCCGGATGGGTCGGTCGGTCATCCGTTCAGTCGGCAACAGACCTCGCCGATCTCACGTAATTGCACATCGCCATCCAACGAGTCGGGCAGACACCATGGAAGATGTGCCCGGAAGAAAGAGAAAATAAATAAAGTGAGAACAAAAAATATGCTAATAGAAATCTGGACGAAATCGGCTGAGGGCTCGTCGAACTAGCGACACTGGTGATGTCCTGGACGGCGCAGACAATTATAACGACCCCTAAGCACAACACCCTTCCTGTCACCTGCGCAATATCCAAATATGTGTCAAGCGAAAATGCTCCAAAGTGGGCTCTACGCCTCGCCCTCTAATTGACCCCTAGTGGGTGCGCTCGTCTAGTCACCTACCCTATCGAGACCACAGCAGAACGGCGCCATCGAACTCAGCGGCCCCGACATCAGCCCCCTCGGCCGTATCGGGGACCACCTCCAGATACAGCGCGATAGCTTCGGCCTTCGCCTCGGCCGCTGTATCGCTACCACCGCTAGCTTCGAGGAGACTGGACTGAAAAGGACACGCGCGAGTTCCGACCGGTAGTAGGCGCGAAGACGGAAGGTCTTTTCCGCATAGTCGAACATGACGCTGTAGTGGCTTTTGGTCGCCGAGGTCAAATCGGCATTAGCTGGGGACCAAACGTCTTCGCCATGTCGGTGTCACGTACCGAGTTGTCTCAAACCGATCCTCGCGCATGTAGCGCTGTCCGAGCTTCGAGCACACCGTCCCAGTCCGATGGTAGTTGTCGCCCATCGTGACACGGCAGTTCGCCAGGGCGCCCCGGTGCAGCGAGAGGCTCTCCGCCAGAGCTCCTTGCTTCTCCTTGATGTTGCTGAGAGGTGGAGTGCGAATCCCAATTTAAACAAAGATATCATCAGTTCGATCCGTATATGAGGAGAGCAGAGCAAGCTTTCGGCGTGGGGGGTTTTTGAATGAGGGCATTGAGCCACGGAAGAACTTACTGGAAGGACTGCTTATCATCTTTCCCATACTTGGCCTCTCTCCAGTCGATGCACTCCTGGAGCAGCGCAGCCGCGCCGTCGTCGCGACCCAGCGCCATGAGCGGCAAAGCCTCGTACACTATAGCGTAGAACGGAAAGTAGCTGTTGTCTAGGTAACCTGGATACGTTTCCAGAACAGTGCGGCCCAGATAGGCCTGCGCGATAGCCCCCCGTGCCGTCCGACTTGGCCGTAGGCGCTTGCACGCTGCGTGCAGGCCATGCCCAGCTGGAGCCAGCGAAACGGAACGTCCAACCACAAGGCCGGGTACCTCGCCGCTCAAGACATCATCGACCGAATCGCCGGATGCAACCTGCCGGTCCTCCGACACCCAGATCGAGACACCCTCGGATATGGATGACTTCGCCAGGCTCAAGCTGTCCCCCAAGCTGCCTTCCTACTAGCTCAACCATCAGGAGCCTAACCCCGACTTCCTTGGACGTGAATCAATCATCCGTGAGATGGACAGCTGCCTGCTCCCACCCGGCCCGACACTCCCGGACACGGATGGGCTGAGAACCTTCGCCCTTTGCGGGCCAGGTGGTCTCGGTAAAACCGCACTGGCACTCGAGTACGCCCACTCACGCAAGTCCCAGTTCCAGGCTGTCTTCTGGATGCCGGCGGACAGCACGGCAAAGCTCGACGCGGCTTACGAGCAGGTCGCTATCGACCTCGGCCTGGTGAAGCGGTCCGACGTCCGCGATCTTGCCACCAGCCGAGGCATACTGTTGGAGTGGCCTTCTCGTCCTCATGCCCAGACGATTGCTGCCGGCGTGAAGCCAGAGGGAGCCGAAACCAACATGCGGGCCCCGCACAGGCTTCTTGTATTCGACAATGCGGACAGCTTGGCCGACCTCCACAACTTCTGGCCCCGCCGGAGATAGCAGCTCTGTCATCATCATCAGCCGGGATCCTCCGGCCAAGAAGTACTCACATCCCGACTTATTAGTGCGCGGTCACGACTTGCAGCGGCTGGGTCCGAGCAGGCGCGGAAAATACTTTACAACGTGTCGGGAAAATCACTGCAGACCTCACATTCACGAGGGAGGCAGAGTTCGCAGGCACGCTGGCTGAGCTGCTCTCGGGTATCCCACTTGCCCTCGTCCAGATCGCGGCCAAGATCCGGCACGATGAGCTCAGCTTTGAGGACGTAGTGCACATGACCACCGGCAAAGACAGCAGCAACGGGCGCCCGTGCTGGAGAGGCTCGGGCTGGACCAGGATTGGAGACCGTGCGACGAGCTACTCGCGTTGACCCACGCCTTCTCGAAAACCCTTTCGGCTCTCCCTAGGTAGGTAGCTAAGGTCGTATTCTTCCTTTTTCTCTCGCCCTCTTTCTCTCTCCCAACACTACCACCCACGTGACTCACGGTTTATCTTCCCTTGCCCGTAGCGCACAACAACAATAACAATGCTGTTATACAATCTGGCACCTACAAACCCTACAACTGCGGATTCCACACCCCAATCGCTATCTAACATCGGGCCTTCTCACATTGCCTAATTATCCCAGCCAAAGCAGGAACATAGTACACCACCACTTGTCAGCATGAGCAAGGTTTTCGTTCCCACCGTCGCCGTCATGGTCAAGCGAGATGACAGCGCCTACGCCGGCGAGGTTACATCCAGCCGGCGACACGGTGAGCTTTATCGAATACACTGTGCGCGTGTCTGCGACCAAGTGGCGACAGAGAGTGCGTGAGGGGGTCTGGGGTATATGGGAAGACGTCCCCGCGGAGCATCGCGTTGAGAAAACGTTCACTACGAGTGAGGAGGATGGCGACGCGTTGGCGAACTGTATGATCCTCGGTGTGTGGCATGGCAATTGTAAGAAGTCTCTTTGGCGTGCTGTCTAGCTATCCAGAGGTTTCCGCGCCACAGCAGGTGGGCAAGTAGGCGAACAGCTCGGTAGGTAGGAAGTCAGGTCTCTCTGAAGGGAGCGGCTGCATCTTGGCGCCTCCTTATCCACTGCCGCCCTCCCAACTGCGCTGGGTCGAGTGCGATGTGGCCGCCCATTAGAGAGTTAGTTGTCCACGCCGAGGAGTAAGCAAGGAAGCCGTAAGATACAACCCCCGATGTTCGCTGATGATGATGATGTTGTTGTTGTTGTTGTTGTTGTTGAATTTTTAACGTCTGTTGAAAGCGCCGCCAAGCGCTTTCCACCTCCCTAGGGGTATAAGAC
>PYST01000486.1:0-23300 GCA_003049485.1 Ophioceras dolichostomum
CGGAAAGAGTGAATCGCGTGGAAAGATGGTGGTACGGGCAGAAAGTGCGCAGGGTAATCGTGTGCGCAGGGTAATGGTGGCTCACGTTATTAGAAGTCCGATAATAAGAAGAAAGGCTAAGTTAATCGAAAGGAAAAGAAAGGGAGCGGATTGGGGCCGGGGGAGGTGCAATAAGATAGAGTGTAAAAAAGAAGGGGAATGACAATGCGGTCTAAGTTGATGACTGCAAAAGACAGAACACGGCCTGTTAACCGCAACAAAACGAGGCGAAGGAGGCTGGTTGGCTGGGAGAGACGCGATCACCTCCTCGCGAGAATTCAACAGAGCCGCCTCCCTATCGCCCCGAAGCCGAGAAACTAGGAGGCTGACCGACTGCACAGGCTAAAGAGAAGAAACCCGTGATATGTCGGCCCTGGGGCGCCTCCTCCCCGACTCCTCTACCTAGGACCGAACAGCGCATCGTCTAGCTCTGCCTCTCATTCTCTCTTGCTCTCTTCGAGCAAAGACTTGGCAGACGAAAGCATTCCCCACCTCTACACAAATTTGGGTGCAAAAGACTTCTCCAGTGTTTCCTGTCAAAGATCAAAATATCTCGTCTCGTTTCCGAGTTTTGGGTAGTCTACTCGTGACCTCTCGTCGTCCCAAAGACCTTCGGTGTTTCTTGGGGTTTCATGGACTTGATGGTTTAATAATAAATGAATCGTTCGTTCAAAGTACTAAAATAAAAGGGGTGGGGGTTGAAGAGAAATGGAAACATGAAAAGGCGGATAAAACAAAACGCATCAGCAACACCACCATTAACAACTGGGGAGGGATATCAAAGCATAGTGGGATAAAAAAGAAAAGATACGGGTGGGTTGGTTGGTTCGGGTGACAGAGCGGGTTGTAAGTAGTAATAGTTAGTCGTAGAAGTGGTTGTGGTGTTTCCCAACGCCGCATCTAAGAAAAAAAAAGAGATTGAAGAGAGAGAGAAAGAGTTTTGGGGAAAGGATCACGGAAAAGACAACCCCGGCCCTGGTGCTTTGTTTTTATTTTCTGTCCTTGTGCTTTTTCTTTTCCTTCAGTTCAAGCAATCAATTCAACGGTAAAGTCTGCCGTAGAAATGGGGGATAGAGGGAACGCGCTAACGGAGGCCGTCTTCTAGTTGACGTCGTGGTCGCCGTTGGCCTCGGTGTGGTTGTGGCCAGCGGCGGCGGCGGCCTCGCGCTGCATGCGGGCCTCGATCTCGCGGAGCTGCGACTCGCGGGCCAGCAGCTCTTGGCGCTTCTCGTTGATCTCGCGCTGCACCTTGACCTCGATCTCCCGGAGCTTCTCCTCCTCGCGGCGGAGCTGCTCCTCCTTGAGTCGCACAGATTGCGACGCCAGGTCCTCGGGGTTCATCGACGAGTCGCTGTGTAGGAGGTAAGTTGGTAAGCTAAGAGTTAGGACGAGAAACGACACAATGACCGAGGATAGTTGTTAGGGGAGATATGGAAAGCAAACACGTACACTCCAGCACCACCCTCCACGCTCTTGCTGAGCTTCTCGGTACGGTAGTTCTCGTATAGGAAGTCGTGGGTGATTTCCTTCAGGTCAGCCAAGTGGCTGTGGAGCAGGGCCGACCTGATGGCCAGGAAGTCTGAGTGGCGGGGGTTGTCGACCTCGACGACGCCCCACGGGTACTGGCGGGCGCGAACCTTGCGACCACCAATCTCCACGATATCCTCCGATCCGACGATAGCGAACGGCATCAGACCACGGAGCTCCGCGTTCTCCTCGACAGTGTCCTCGTCGTCCTCCTCAATATCGTAGGGGAAGTTGTAGACGGGAATCCGGTAGTGCTCAATGTCCTCCATCACCAGCTTCTTGGACTCGGCAAGCTCGTGAGGGGTCAGCGAGTCGGCGCGGCCGATGACGGGGATGACGTTGACACGGGGGGCAAGACGCTTCATCAACTCGATGTCCAGCTCACGGAGACTTCACATGATGAGGTCTAGATGTTAGCAAGACGGACGCAGGGCTAGGGCATAAGGAAAAGCACGGCAACTTCCAGCATGATCAAGAGGGACTTACCCATGGCCGGTAGGAGTGATGAAGTAGAGGAGAGCATGGATACGGTTGTCCCTAAACCGAGGATTACGCTTGATACGGGACTCCTCGGCAAGGATGTTGTCGTATTCCCTCTCCAGATATCCGACGATCTCGGAGAAGCTGCAGGCGAGCAAACACATGGTCAGACAAGCTCGTATGGGTCTCGATAGAGTCGCGTGTGGAGGACATTGACTTGCCTCGCCTCATTATCCACCTGGTCGCCAAATCCGGGGGTATCAACGACGGTCAGGGAGATACGGGTGCCATCCTCGTCGAGTTCGAGCTCTGCGGGAAATCGGTACCATGTCAGAACGCGTAAGCTCGGGTAATGTCATCGGCAACGACGAAGTAGCTATTAACGCACCGACGGTGATGGGCTTGATCTTGACGCCCTCCTCGATGTGCGCAGCGTTAGGATCATCCGACTCCTTGTGGGCGAGGACGGTCTTGCCACACAGGGTGTTCACGAAGGTGGTCCGGCCTGGGAAGCAATGATGGAAGCAAGGTCAGGTCAGCTACAACACGCCTCAATCGAATCGGTTTCGGGTTCAAGACCGACATCTCGAGCTACACGAGAATCGGGAATCGACGGACGAGGGTGTTACGAACCAGTTCCCGAAGCACCGCACACCATCAGGCAGAACTGAATTCCCTTCTTGACGTTCTTCTTCCGGCGCATCATCTTCTGCAAAGATCCAAGTAACAAGCGAAGTCAGCACACGACCGAAGGTAGGAGGGCGCGAAAGGGGTCCGAAGCTGGGCAATTGGCGATGCCGAAAGCTTGATCTGATGCATATGATGGCCACGAGTCGGGGAAGCCCGGTCAGTCCACGGCGGAATGTTGGAGCAGAAAATAAACGTACGGCGGGTGAAGACATGGTCGCTTTCTGTTTCTGGCTCTACTGAAAGTTGATACTCAAGACGGGCGACGACACAGCTCTAGGAGTCGTCGGTAATTCAAAACTTTGGAGAAAAAGAAAAATGATTGCCTGCCGTTGCTTGGGGGTCGCGGTGGTGCGTTCAACACCTGCTTGCTTTGAAGGGAACTTGCTTGCTGTGAGAGGAAAGGAGGTGTGTGGTGTTGATGGGGCGGTCGAAATGCAATTTCACAATTTGTTCCAGCAAACAGGGGAGGCCGGCACGAAGCACAGGGCAGTTCAGTGGGGTGCGAGAGCCAATCAGAGCCGCTGATGAACGTTCCGCAGGAGAGCACGGGCCAGCTCAGAAACTCAGGGGCCAACCCGTCTAATCTTTTGGAGCCAGGCCCGAACGGGAAAGGCCAGCGGGACATTTCCCCAGCAAATTGATCGGTGACACCCAGTGCTGGCCCGGCAGCTCTCGTGCAGTGCATCTCTCTTTTCTCTGGCCGGCTGTTGGCACCTGCCATTCATTCTGTCATCTGAGCCAGACCAAAGAGCTAGCCTGCCGTGGATCACGACCAGTCAAGTGAGGAGGGGTTGATGGTATCAGTGGTTGGGGTCGTAATCGTCAGTATGGTTTTGGTCAGGTGAATGAGCGATCTTCGCCCTCGGTCTGCTGCTCAACGTTTAACCCACTGGCCGACTCAGAGTGAGTTCCTTCACATATTAGGTCCCCACAACTGTTCTGCCAGGTGTCAACTCACTCCTGCCACGAATTTACAGTATTACTCGCGACGCTGCGCGGAGCAAAGCAAACTCCAAGCGACTAACTGTGGCTCATCATCCCATCATCCCCGAGGCTCCAGCCAGTGCCAAGCAGCTTCCCCAGCTCCTCTACCGGGGCTTCCAACCGCCAACAATCGACATCTACCTTACCAACTCACCATTTACACGAGGTACCTGCCTGCCTTGCCTACCAGCTGCCGCCTCACTACACATCCTGTTGCATCGCGACTTACCATGATTGATGTACGCATTTCAGTGAGGTACCCAGCACGCGCCTCAGCAACTCGCCGCAGGGCACAGCACCGGCAGCACCAGCAGCAGCGCATAACGGTTTACTCCCAGCTGCAGGGCTGACGACAGCGAAACGAACGGACGAAGGGGGAAAAGCACACTCGCTGAAATCCGTTTCCTATCCGACCGTCCCGTCATCTATCGGTGTTTTAGGCTTTCCTTTTACACCGTTTCTCGTTGCAATGTTGTCCATAGAATGATATACGCATCATCACAATTCTTTCACCTCACTTACAAACCGCCCGCCCTATTCTTCTCGTTTCCTGCTCGAATTTTATATATTGTCTATTCGCATTCTCTGGGCCTTGAAGGCCACAAGTCTTCACAGCGCTATTGCGTCACTTCAGCCCTCCAGGCAAGCCTTCGGGGCCTGTTCCTCCCGTTCCGGCCACTTCGTCCGTCACCGTTCACCGACGCGCACATCTTACTGAACCTTGCTGAATCCCCCATCTTCCTTACACCCCGCAAAACAAGCCTTCACCACCCACTACCGCTGCTTCTACTGCCGAGCACGTCCCATTTAACTTGATTCCAGCCGGCAAGATAGAATCCCTTTCGGGGGAAACTACGCCGTTATGAATACGAGGCCCCCGCTTGAGAACCCCAATAGGCCGGTGGTGCTCTCCATCACCTTCAACAAGGACAACAGCTGCTTCGCCATCGGCCTGAACTCCGGGTTCAGCGGTACGTTGTCCCTTGACTGCCCCACCCCGTAGCCAACGTAGTGCTCCTTGCCTGCCCCTTTGGTGATCAAGGTGGTTCGCTAACATGGGTGCTATCTAGTGTTCGACTCGGCGATATGTGCTCCCAAGGTAGTAAGAGGTAAGTGGCAAAAGCACGGGATAGAATGCTCTCGGCAAGGCTGGCGCCAACCCCGATAAGGAGGATCTCGGGCAGCCTCCCACGCCGCTCCGCGCCTCCCCCTTGCCATAATTTGACGAGAGCGAAGAACGAAGTCTGATGATGGCCCCCCGTCCCACCTTTTCAGAGTTCAACGCCGGCATCGGCCTGGCCCAGATGATGGGTAAAACCAACTTCCTCGCCCTCGTCGGCGGCGGCCGGCAGCCCAAGTTCTCGGTAAACAAGATGATGCTGTGGGACGACAACCTGAACAAAGTGGCGCTGGAGATCAGCTTCCTCACGGCCGTGAGGGGCGTCCAGCTGGACCGGCAGCGCATCGTGGTCGTGCTGCAGAACAGCGTGCGGGTCTACTCGTTCTCCAAGAGTCCGGACCTACAGGCCAGGTACGAGACGGCCGACAACCTGCTGGGCCTCTGCGCCATGTCGGACCGCATGATCGCCTTCCCCGGCAGGACGTCGGGGCAGGTGCAGCTCGTCGAGAGCGCCACCGGCAACGTGAGCATCATACCCGCACACTCGGCCTCGCTGGTGGCCATCCGCTTCAGCCCGGACGGGGAGCTGCTGGCCACAGCAAGCGACAAGGTAAACGCCTCCCCACGTCTCGCACAAGCCTCATGCGTCGCCACTCAATCGTCACCGAACCCCGGAACTGACTAAAATTTCACCTTCAACTGCATAGGGCACAATCATCCGCGTCTTCGCAACCAGTAACTGCGCCCGCATAGCCGAGCTCCGGCGAGGATGGGACCAGGCGACCATATTCTCCCTAGCCTTCAGCCCGTCCGGCACCATGCTAGCCTGCACCTCCGACAAGGGCACGCTCCACATCTACGACGTGCCCCACCCGAACAAACCGCTTCTCTCCTCCTCCTCCACAGCCGCATCATCATCTCCAGCATCAGCATCCCGGGCCTCCGCCAGCACACCAGGAGTCGTCCCAGCGAGCCCTAGAAGCCCTCGCCTCGGCTCCGGCCCCTACTACCCGCCCAGCCCCGGCTCCGCCATCTCCTCCACGCCAGGCGGCGGTCCACCAGGAGCCGCGACCATCACGCCCTCCTCCATGACATCCTTCCCCTCCCCCGCATCCGCAGCGGGGACCTCGTCGTCCGGCGGCCCTGGCGGCGGCGGTCCAGAATCCGACAATAACAGCAAAGGCAAATGGGGCATCCTCGGCAAGATCCCGCTCATGCCCCGCTACTTCTCCGACGTCGTGTCCTTCGCGCAGGTGAACTTCTCCGCCGGCGAGGACTTCTCCCTTTCTTCCGGTGGTGGTGGCGCTTCGTCTTCCTCTAGAGGCGGAGGCGGCGGTGGAGTAGGAGGAGGAATAGGAGGAGAAGCAGGAAGAGCTGCCGCGCACCTAGCGGATGGCGCTACGTACGGCACCGCGCCACGGCCGCCGAAGGGCGTGATCGGCTGGCAGGACGAGGGCACGCTGCTGGTGGTGGGCGCCGGGTACGACGCCAGGTGGGAGCGGTTCGTCATCGGGAAGGGCCAGGACGGGAAGAGGTACTGCGCCCGCACCGGGTGGAGGCGGGTGCTTGCTGGCTCGTGATGCCTGTCTTCCCACCCACCCCGGGTCTTTGCTACACGCCCACTTTTCCTTCTTCTGTTCTTCTCTCTTTGCAGTCTGTTTTCGTTCTTGTTGTTTTGCGACACTCTCTTTTTTGTTTAGGTCGTTGTTGCCCATAGCCGCCATCGACTGGCGCAGTCAGCAGCCCTCACTCCTTTAGGGCGGAAGAGGTGCGCCCGAATCGATGTGATATGATAGGAATAGATTCGGGAATTCATGCGTTTCCCGTATGACGCGGGTTTCACGCGCAGGGTTAAATGGGAGGGGCTGGATGGACTCTGGCTTTACGGGCGGGGACATAGCGGCGTTTATCGGGACATATATGAAACCACATGGGCGGTACACACACACATAACGGGTGAGTCCGCCGCGAGGGCGGAAAGAGGGCCGAGGGTCTTTGGCAGCAACGGAAGCAGCGGGCCGGCCAACAGCGAACTTCCCCATAGCGATGTTGCATGATCTTTGCTGGTATGGAACAGACGGCTTAGAGGTGGTGAACTTCAGTGTTATTGTTTTGCGAGGATTCCTGTCGCTCCTTGTATTTTGATAGGACGTATGCTTCGAGAGGGGCGATCGATGGGACCACATAGTGTCCATTTGCCAGCATCAGTGTAGGTAGCTACGCGAATTCTGGGTTATAGAAGGTCGCAAATAAGAATGGTTAAGCCTTCTCTGAAACGTGACTACTGGACCCTTAGCAGCATTTGGCCAACCAGATTGTAGGTGTGTATTTGGGTATCATTCTTTTTGGCGACGTCGTACACCTATCAACCTCCACGCAACTCATGGCGATCTGCTCCTGGTCCTACTGTGACTCTTCCGCCGGCTCCGACGGTCTGGCTGGCGCCCATTGGCGTCCTCGGAGGCGCGGTCCCTTTCGCGACTTTTCGGTCTGCGCGGCCGGTCCGAGCCCCTGTCCCGCTCCCTCCTACTGTCGCGATCACGGCTTCCCCTATCTGCATCTCGACCACGGTGACGCCGGTCCCTATCATCCCTGTCATCCCTGTCATCATCATCCCTCCTGCTGCGCCTATCCCGATCCCGGTCCTGGTCCCGATCTGCTCGGTCCCTGGAATCATGCCTGCGCCTCTCCCGCCTAGACTCTCGATCATCGCCCTCGACAACAGACGTCTCGTCCCTCTTCCGCCTCCGCTTCCTATCCGAACCCTCGTCGTTATCACTCATATGATCATCTCGCCTTGACCGGTGCGAGCGGTGGTGGTGATGTCGGTGGCCGTGCTTTTCCTTATCCTTGTACTTGTCCTCGATCCGCTTCCTCTCCTCTTTCCTCAACGCCTCCTCGACCTCCTTCTTCTTCTCGTCGATCAAGAACTCCTTCATCGGATCGTCGTCGTCGTGCTCACGTATCAACAAAGCCAGCTCCCGCTCCTCCTTCAGCATAGGTCGGCTGCTCTCTTCCTCCTCCTCCTCTGCCCCCTCCGTGTCGCTTCCATCACCTTTGCCAGCACCACGCTCCTTCCTCTGCAAGTCCGCCCAGCCGACCTTGCCCTCGTCAGGATCGTCGTCGTCGCGGGGCCGGTAGCGAGCATGGTCGACGCGCACCAGGCGGCCCGCTATCTCAGCCCCGCCCAGGTTGTCGACAGCCAAGTCCGTGCTGCGCTGGTCCTCGTACTTAAGCCATCCGAAGCCCTTGCTCTTGCCCGTCTCGCGGTCGCGCACGAGCTTGAGGAAGACCGGCTCGCCGAACTGGCTGAAGATGGTGATCACGTCGCCCTCCGACAGCTCGTACGGCAGGCCGCCGAAGTAGACGTACGCCGTGTCGCGGTAGTCGACATGCCAAGATGCTTCTGGGGTGCTGTTTGTTGGACACGGGATCGTTAGAACTTGGCTGGCATGACAAATGCGATACCAGTCCGGATAGCATATGGAGAGGGAGACCAGGCGGGCGCAACTCACATTCCATTCTCGATCTCTTTCTTGTTAAGCGCTTGTATGGCGCGAATCTGGTTCATCTTGGCTGTGATGACACGCTAAGAACGAGTTCGCGATCTCGTCGCCTAGTTCGCGATCACGTCCACGGCATTCCGCTCGTGTTGGAAGTTTAAAGCGGGGCCTGGTCGTCGCCACATATGTGCGCTACTCAGCCACAGCCACCAGCCACCAGTCCTCTGTCCCAGCCATTGCACGTGCTGGACCACATGACCACCCCCTAAAGACCTCGGAGATATCTCCCCCGAATGTTGTCGTCGCTTCCGCACATTGGGCATCAACCACACCCTTCTCTCTATCTAAAGCCAATGGGGGAGACACCGTATCACGCCAGAATGCAAAGCTTGGTGCTGTTAGCAGCAGGATCGCCTCACTCGGTGCACATTCCGACAGAAGGCTCTAGTGCGTTGTCCGGCTAGGGTGAGAGCTCGTCATCTCATTGGCAGGGGCAGGGCAGACCGATGGCCAATGCAACGACGAGCGAAAACAGCCTGCGCAGTCGGGCGTGGGTCTCATCCCGCCGTCGTCCACATATCTCGACCTAGGTGTGGTAACACGGGCTGTAGGAAGGCATTCGTGTTGGAGCGGGGTCGGGCACCAGTAATAGAAAGGAGAGTCGAGGGGGAATCGAGTGGAAAAGGGGAAGGGGAAAGCGGCGGGTGGCACTAAGAAGGGCAAGTCCTCCATCATCATCATCATCATTAATACACACATCTACTGCTCCTGTACACTCGCGCCTCCCAAACCTCTCAGCAAAGTGGATTGCTTCATCATCATTCTTTCTCGCATACAATTGCCTTCAGAATCCTGCCGTCCAGCTGCCACATACTTGGCAGCCTTGGATCTTTACGAGAAAACCTTAGTTGTCCAAACACACGCACGAGCACAGTTCAACATGTCCGTCACATCCACACAACTCATTCTGTATTACGACCAACTCTCGTCTTTATTATTGCTAATATCAATTGCCGAGAACAAGCTAGCTGCAAGCCCCGGAGTCCGTGGTGGCAACCAGAGACTTGGCCGACGGCTCGACCAAGACCATGTATACCCTGAAGACCTTCAACTGCAACAAGCCCACCTGTCAGACGTCCTCCAAATACCAGGGGGCACCTGCGCCCGCTCCCGCCCCTGCCCCGGCTCCTTGAGAAGAATGATGGAGGGGTGCCACTAGACGAGAACGGCCTCGATGTTGTGGTGATCTTCGCTCTAGGGACATACTTGAAAGGTCAATCAAAGAAGGAAGCTTGTGTTTGAAGCGTTGGGCTCCATGTATCGAAACTTAGGACTCAGGGGAACTGTACCTACCTAGGCAGCAGTAGTAGCAGAGGCAGAATCACCCGAAGTCGGATACTTTGACTTCAGCCACTCCCTCATCTGCGCAAGCGCCCTCGCATCATGCTCCTCCGCCGACCACACGTCCCTGATATCTCCCCACCTATACGTACAGTTACTAAGCATCGGCTTCCCGAACCCGCAGCAGGACCCGAAGTCGATCAGGACTGGGTCGCCGTCCACATCGACCATGACGTTGTCCGGGTTGAGGTCGTTGTGGGCTAGGCCCAGGGTGTGCAGGTAGTCCAAGGCGGACCCCAGCTTCGCTAAGAAGGCGTCGACGTCGTTGAGGTGCAACCCATGTTCGACGTGCTGGGCGAGGTCGCGCGGGTGCTTGTCGAGGACGATGCCCGTAACGCGGCCCCGACGTACGCGCACGCCGTGGTAGCGGACGATGTTCGGGTGGGGCGGATGTTGCTTTGCAAGGAGCTCCATGATCGCCACCTCTTTCGCCATCACCTGGGCCAGGCTGTCCTTGTCGCTGCCGTCCTCCTCGTGGTTCTTCTTCGCCTCCGGATACAGCCCCAGCATCGGCCGTTTGATGTGCAGGAGGTCGACAAGGCCGTCCTCGCCCGCGTGCTGGGCCGCGACGGTCCAGTTCGCGTCGTCGGTGCCGCTAGGCAGGGGTGGGAAAATAGCGACGTCGGGCACGCGCTCGAGGGCAGAAGCGTACTCGTCTAGCGTAATGGCCTTCCTGGTCTTGGGCCGGTGGCCGTAGAAGACGACGTCGTCCCTTGTGAGGAAGTAGAAGGAGGTGTCGTAACCAGTTCCGTCGTCGGTCGGCTTCGCCACTTCAATCGAGCAGTATATGTCTGCTTTGGACTCGATCTTGGGAGGGCGGACCTCGGCCTCAAGGGAGCCGACGGAAGCGGGACCGACAGTGGAGTCATGGCTTACAACGGGTGCCGGGGTGGGGCTGGACGCCCGGGCCGGACCTGGCTCCGGACCGTCATGGGATACATCGATCGGGGAAGTGCTGGACATTGTGTCGACTGAGATTTGTTCAGAAAAGCAGGTGGGAAAGGGACTCTTCGCTGATGAGGAATTAGAAGCAGACTACACAGTTCTGGGGAGACAGCCCTCATATTTATACCTGGGAGACGGACTGTTGGTGAGGCTGTCGTGAGTCCTTGCTAGTCCCAAAAAGGAAACTTTGAAAATCGAACATCGAACATCGATTGCGAAGCGGCACTCGACCACTTACATCGGAGCAAACGGGACGGCAAGAAATACAACAACCATAGACCGAATTCCATGCTGTGCTAGATCACCCTCGACAGTCAACCTACCAATCAATCAACCAGGCAATACCGTGCTCAGGAAATTGACGTGGGTGTATGACAAGGAGCTATGGAGGGATGATGCTTCGAGTGAGGGTAAAACAGGGCGAAAACATCGTCCATCGCCATTTATGATTCATCCCCCACGCAGCGGATGATGATTCCAGTCTTCTCGCGCCACGGCCTCTTTCATCAAGTTTCTTTCTCAGTGGGGAAGAAAGTCATCTTGAGGCCTCTTTGTTCCATCTATGGCATGCAACCCAATCGCGACTGAGCGGCAGGCAACAGCATCATGAGCTCAATCCATCTGTCGAGGGTGCCTAGCAGCCGACGATTCTCAGCAACAAACAGCAGAGTGTCACATCTCTTTTTGTTTCCATTGAATCAACGGCGACAAACGAACTCCTTGAAACCTCCTGGACCCCATCCACCCCAACCTTCCCATCTCACACAATGGATACTTATTCCCTTCCTTTCCCGTTTCCCTAATCCCTTTCGCTGCGGGTGATTCGCATTTCCTCAATAGCCATCTACTCCCACCCACGCATAAGCACCATCCCGCAATCCATCCTCAACCAACCACATGGGTATTTCCTGTTGCGGTATTCAAGTGATGCATGTTGCAGACACAATATGGCGCGGGATAGACACACCGTCTCTGGGTAGATATGCTGAAATGCTTTTGCTTTGCTTTGCTGCTCGAGGATAAGAAGGAAGGCAACGCAGACTACCTAAGTGAGGTAAGCTAAGGGGGGCAACGAAAAAGAAACGAAATGTTTCGTTCATTCGTAAGAAGAAAGGGGGCGTGTCAAAGTTTGATACAAATACATGAAAAGAAGAGGTGACAGAAGAGAAGTAGACGAGAAAAAGAAAAAATGGTCTCGCCATGACACACTGGTCAAGTCGGCGCCGTCCTGCAACAGCCCGACTATCACATCATGGACGATTCTTTTGGTGCGCGCGCTGCGTCTAGGAGTCCGCCGTGATGGTCTGCCTGCCCTGCGGCTTGAGCACATTGGCGCCGTACTGGCCACCCATGTTGCCTGTCATTCCGGGTGAGGGATTTTGTCAGTCATCAACCCACGTTCCAGCAAGCCAAACAAGCAAGGCCGAGAAGGGGAGAGAGACGGGAAGACAGAGAGGCGTGTCTTACCTGCGGGGTAGTAGTTGCAGACGCTGAACCACGCTCCCATGGTGGCGAACATGGTGCCGGGCGGGCAGTAGTGGGCGTCGCAGCCGACCTGCTGGGTGCCGGCCCAGACGACCTGGCTGTAGTGGCCCCAGCCCTCGAAGTTCGAGAAGTCCGGGTTGTCCTGGCCGTAGGCGGAGCTGGGGTACAGGTTGATCTCGCCGTTGTACCACATGTTGGTGATGGCGCTGGCGATGGCCTTGTTAGCACCCACCGCCTCGGCATCGCCGCTCGACGCCCACATGGCGATGTTCTGGCCGTAGCCGCCGCCGCCGGGAACCCTGTGTGGATTACATTGTATTAGCCAAAGGTTGCTCTTCATCCATCATCGACGAGTGGCTGGACGGAGGCCATGCGACTGGACAGGTAATGGGAAGGCCTAGGTTCGGTACTCACATGTCGTGCTCGAACTTGCACTTGGCCGCGGTCTCGGCAGCGTAGCTGGCGTACGCTGCGCCCCACGAGAGGGCGGGAGCGGAGTTGTTCTCGCGGTGGATGTTGTGGTGGTAGGTGGCAGTGCTGGCAAAATCACTAGGAGCGGCAGCAGCAACGACGGCCGCCTCCGACTTCTGCACCGTTTCCGTGGGCTGGGCCTGGGCCACGACAACGACCTCGGTGGTGGGCTCAGGGGCAGGAGCAGGGGTCGGCGTCTCGTACACCACCTCCACGGTAGTCGAGGGAGGCGGCGGCGGCGGCGTCGAGCTAGTGGTGCTAGTGCTCTCGCTGCTGGTGCTGCTCGTGCTGGGGGTCGGCTGGTTCTGGCGGAACATCGACTTCAGGGCTCCCTCGGTCACCGTGACGTAGACGACCTCCGTCTCGACGTGGGTGTGGACCTTGCGCTTGGCCAGGGGGCCGGCAGCCATCGCCAGCGCGGCGCTGGCGGCGATGAGGCAGACTGAGGCCTTCATCTTGACTTGAGTTGGAGGATGAGAAATTGGTGTTTAACCAAAAAAAGAGGGAGAATTCTGCAGGACCTTGTAAGTAGGGTGTTCCTAGGAATCCAAAAAAGCGTAGAGGAAGCGAGTGTAAGAAGTGAAGCGTGGTGGTTTGCGAAGGTGAGGGTGTAGTAAGAAAAGTTCAACGAGTGTAGCGGTAACGAGCGTAGTGAGGAATGTAAAATGACTGTGAAGATGTTCGGCAGCTAGGAACGGGGTCGCGGAAACGAGAGGAAAGAGCCATTGGGCCCGAGATCGAGGTATGTACAAGGGAATGTGGAAGAGTGTCGATCTGGGCAGAGACGAGGGTTGAAATGCTTCCTGGCTTCCCCAGCAATGTCTGCGAGGTCTAGGCCTCCCTTTGTCCAAGGCGCCAAGACTGGACCTCCCCCCTTCCTTTTGTACTGTGCTCTGCCCAGCACAAAGGGAAGGCTTTGTCTCAGATGGCCAAAGGGAAGCCACACTTGTTGGACATGGCAACCGACCGATGACAGCCAATGGCAACCCCAACTCATGACTTTTCCAGCACATGGGAGAAGCAAGGCATTGTCCCATCCGGGAGCCGATATCATCAGGGTTGGGGAACGGAATGGGAATAGACAGGACGGGAGGGAAGGTGCATCTCGGGTGAACAGTGAACAGTGATAGGTGGGATATGATCTGGAGGACGGGGATCTCCATGGGGTGCGGCTTGGGTCTGTATGCCGGACGGCACCAAACCGGAACCGTGGGACATACCTTCTCTGATTTGAGCTGTTCGGGGAGTCTTGCTGTGGACAGGCTCGGGAAGTGATATTGGATGGGATGCTCCGTAGATCCGGTCTGGCAGGGACAGAGGCGGGCGAGAACGACGTTAAATATACACGTCGGAATAGGAAGTCGTCTCTCAGAGGCGCAGGTCAGGTGTGAACAGCAGCACTGCTTGCTCTCGATCCGTCAAGGATGTGCGATGATGGATGGGATGGGTGAGAACAGAACGAAAAGGTGTGGTTGAACAACAGCAAGACCAGTTGTCAGTCAGTCACGATGTTGTTGTTCGACCCAAAACAGACGACACACTCCTCCGAAAGGTCTAGACGCGCTGCGGGATATCTTCCGACTTTTGCCTTCCTGCTTCCTTCTTTCTGCAACCACACTCGTCTAGGGCGAGTGTCAAGTCCGAAGCTAAAGGAAAGACAGGGCGAGAGAAGCAGCCACAGAACACCGGATTCCGTCGGGTCTCACAGAGAGGCTTGGGTTCGATCGAACAAGGTTGAATGCCAGACGTGATGCCGAGCGGGGGGGGATGGATGGATCGTGATCGGGGGAGATCGCAAACCGGAGGAGGGTTACGAGGAAGAAACGAGTGACGAGATGGGTTGCAGTGCAGGTGCTTTCCCACGGTGATGGTGGTGATGGGGGACAAAAGGAGCGACTGGTTGCCGATGGAAGGCGGAAAAGAACGTGGGTTGCAAAGTTGGATTTGCAGAAGGTAAACAAACAAATGAACGTGGGTGAGGTCGGGAGAGTGACCGTCGTGGAGAGGTAAGGAAGGTGAGGGAAAGACCTGCCTGCACTGCTCGGGGAAGGAGAGACGTGGAGGTGGTGAAGAAAACGGGATGGACGGAGGTGAAGATGTCGGAGCGGAGCCCAGCAGCTAAAAAGGACATTCAACGCTACGGAGCACCGACCACGCCCCCAATTCCACCCCAGTTCTCCATTCCAGCAGCAATCGGGGCCCTTGCAAGGGCCTGTCGTACTGTTGCGATCTCACTTGTCTCTTGGTTCTTCTCGGCACCAATTTCGATTGCCTTTCATGGAAGCTGCCGAAGGCCAGGGGTGCGGATCAGGGGCGTATAATTAGCACCAAGACCCCTAATTTGGTTGGCTGCACGTCAGTTGGGTCTTGGCCCCGCCGCTCATCACTGGTCGAATTGGTTCGAGTGAGGGGGTCGATGTAACATTCACACAGTCTTTTTCCACGCCGCCGGGAGGAGTGAAAGGGTGCTGAGAGCGGTGCCATGGCTCTTCTGCAATCTCCTCCTTTTTCTTTTCACGACGTTTTTAGCCCTGACATCACCGTTGGGGGAAGGCGAGCCGTAGCGCCATCGCTTCGATAAATCCAAGTCCGGCGACGCCACCTCGACGAAATCGAGCGGACCTATGAAATCCATACACGAGACTCGAGACTCGGACGCTCCCCAGCCACGCGGGCCAGCATTGGCGAGAGGCGAGAGACATGGCGCTGGAGTGTCTGTAGCAGCTAGATATGGTCCATCTGAAGCGGGAGTCTCCCAGTCGGCACACGGCAGCACAAATTGACAACTCCAGGTATCCCCTCCTTCACTGTCGCTTCAGAGCCGTTCAATTACCGCTGCTCGACCGCTAACAAACAAATGGGCGCGATGACCCGCTGCTCTGATGACGACTCCTCCAACTACGGGTACCTGGTGGAGACGACGACCTTGAGCCTAACCTTCACCGGCGCCGGTCCGGTCCTTGTTGTTGAGGAACAGGCATCGCAGATCGTGTTGCCCAAGGCGTCCCTGCTCTTGTGTTCGTGCTACTGATATTGAATTTCGATTCGTTTCAAAACACCGAATCTGCTCGTATTCTCGAGATAGGTAGATCTCCCGCCCTTTCCATATTGTTTATTCTTCCCATCGTCTCTCGCTTCTTCCTTCAGTTTCTTCAATCTGTGCCCGCCCATCTCAGCAAACGAGTGAGGTTGGGGAATGCACAGAGTCACTTTTGAGCGGCGTGGGAGAGGATGGATCCCTGCAGCAAATCTGTCGCCTCAAGTCCTTTTTTTTTTCTTTCTGCAAGGTACAGGGCACGTCCCCCAACTCCCTAATCTGGAAAGGAAGGGCACAGGCGGCGTGAATTTGAAGGAGCGATAGGCTACACCTCCCTCCCCTGCTTTTTAGTTGTGGGGACCCCCAAGTCACCCTTCAACCAAACACAGGGCCAGATCGGGCACCTGAAACGTCTTTCATTTCGCTCGAAGCCTTGTGCGCACTACCGATTGTTACTGTCCCACGACAACTCTTTTGGCACGGCGGCACGGCAACACCGTAGTCGATTTGACAGTGTTTGCAACTTCACTGCATTCTTTTTTCCTCTTCTCACCATCATCCACAAAACGTTCTAGGTTCTTCTTTTCCTGCTCCAGGGATTATTCACGATCCATGGCGGGGGAGAGGGTTCGCCATCACCAGCACCCACCACACCTGACAGAAGGAAGTTGTTGAGGGATATTCCTGGCGACAATCATCGCCGACGACCTCCGGAGGATCATCAATTATTGACAAAAGACAGGAATTCCCCTCCTGAGAAATTACATAGTCCTGTTTCCACCTTCCCCCTAACACTGCTGGCAGGCCCAGATGCCTCAAGTGCCTCCCTCGTCGAGCCGAACAATGTCGTGTGATATGCAACGAATTATCAGAGATGAGCTTGATGCGGGGAGGGACGGGATGGTCATCTGATTGGTCAGAATGCCGGCGGCATGGGTTTTGGCTGTCCCGGCGCTCTCTCGGGGTGAGAGCACCACATAGCCAACCGGGACCGCCATTTCGGTCCTCCGAATCCACCCCGGCGGCAATGTCTCTCCCCTTTCCCTGCCTCGCAACCAAACTTCGCCTTGCCTGCAGCGTCTTTTGGAATACACACCGTCACCAAACTCGCCCCTTTATCTACATTGATTTGCCGGGAGTTTTAATTCATCGGAAACTTCACCTTGCATCTTCTTCCTCTCCTTGCGTATCTAGTGTAGTGCTCATCAGTCGTTTCGGCATCTAGCAGAGGAAGTTCTCATCACTGCCATGCCATACTGTGAGAAAGCCTCCCGTGACGAATCAGACACGGAGACACACAAGCTCGGCAGCTTGTTGTCAGGAAGGACCGGGGGGCAAAGCGAGTACGGTTCCGTTTGCTGTACTTTTGTAAGGGAACAGCTCTGTTTGCCTTTGTGCATGGGACAGACTAGCTGGGTTTACTTACCTCCAGATAGTAGTCATCAGATAGTAGTCATCGACTGTCTTTGCCTCGCGAGTGCGGACTTTGCACACCACCTGACTGCCCGGTTCTCGGGAAGTATGATCGATGAGTAAAGCCACTTCGGCTATCATCGCCACGATCAAGGTTTCTGGTGCGCTCCCTTGTTCCACCAAAGCCACAATGATCTCGAGACCCACCAACAAGGGAGTAGGTAAAACACATCTAGTCAAGTAAATAGGTACCTACTACCTACTTACTCACTCCACGGCGTGTCCGGCGAGCTGCCACCATTCTATATATGTGGTGTGCGACACAAGAAGTACAGAGGGATGAGAGATGAGACAATCAAAGCCTCCGCCGGACACTGGACAACGCGTCCCCGAATAAAAGCGTGTTGGCATTTCAATATAAGCTCGGCTCATAACTCGTCCTCCCTGAAGAAAGTCTCAGTCCTCCCCCCTGCCCTCCCTTTCGGCAGGTCGGGATTTTGTTGGCGTTGTTTCAAGGTCAGACAAAGTGATTAACAGAGCAGCACGACAGACTCCCTAAGCAGATCCCACCAATCCCAGCTCGGTCCCTTACATGTGCCTTTCGTTTTATTTCCCTGGATGGCTCTTGCCCCCGATAGAGATACGCATGCGGCTACTGCCAAACCGCCGATCGCTCTCAAAAGATTCGCCATATCTTCTCCTTGATGCGGGCAGTTGGGAAATCACAAAATCCGGCCTAAACGGCGTGGTCATCCAACAGGAACTGCAAGTCGCCGCCTCTGACAAACATCTCGACGCACTCTATTCACCCTGGTGTCTCGGTGGGAAATGACCAAAATTATGACTAGAATTTTCTATCCTTCCGAACTCAGAAGACGAGCCAACAAGCGAGACCTTCGCCAGTTAGGCGGAGGTTACGCTCCCTCCCCACGTGCCTGGTGGTAGCACAGGTAACTCATCAGAGAAGGGGGCAAGCAAGGAGGAGGGACGTGTGACAAACCCAAGCCAAACACCCCGCTTCACGGATAGATACATCTATACTCCTCTCCCGAACCCGCTAATCACACAGCCAGCGACCAAGGATGCTTCCCGTTCGACAACCGGATCCGCCACCCCATGGAAAGAGGGCAAGTGTAGCGAGTTGGAGGGGGCCAGGCTAGCTGGCCGCACTGACTGGCTGGATGACCGGCAACGGGAAAGCACTTCTCTCGGGAAGGCTTTTTGGATGCCCCCACCACCAGTCTGGGATAGATTAGACCTGACCAACGCCGCTCCCGACACGGATCTCGACCGGCCGGAGTGACTGCTTCATGTGGCGCCTTGGCCGGCCGCATACCACCGGCCCGGTCGCACAGGCTCCTTCGAGCGGGAATCTGGCCGAGGCCGGTCGGTCGGCAGGTCAACTCGCGCTGTCAGATATCACTCTCACTCTCACTCTCATCCTGGATCGATGACTCCTCCTCCGACATTTCCCATGTTACCATGTGTGAGTGTTAGCGTTTTTCCAGGTTTATCCGAGGCGAGGGGGAGAGGCCCAGACCCACGCCTCTCTGAGTGTATTGTGTGACGACGAGGGGTGGGCGCAGCAGTTTGGTTGGTGCTTTGGTGGTAGTAGAAGTGGTAGTGACACAAACTAGATCGCTGCAGACGGGACAATCAGTGGCAAACCTCCGTTGTTTTCCATTTGTTCCTCCAGCTAGAGCCTGACGAACATGATCTGTCGGATCCGAAATACTACTACCTTCACACACAACTGTCAGCACACAGATATTGTCTACCTCCTGCCTACCTAGAGCCAAGCATCACATGCCCAGCCCTGTCGATAAAAAGCAAGAGGATGGTGACGAGAAAGAAGGTTCAAAACAGGACTCGATCATCACCAGAGACAACACCACACAAACATAACCCACGGGATCTAGCCTAGTGACCATGAGTATGCCCCGAACCAAACCACGCCAGGTCAGGCTAGGGCAAAACAGTTTCTTCAGTTCATCTGTCCACAAACGACGCACACACAAACGTCTTGCTCCTCCCCTTCCCAGATATATCGGAGTGAGCACCTGCCTGCCTGGATGCCTACCTAGTGATGTCTCGTTCCTTCTCTGTCCGTAAGTGCCTACCAGTCCAGCCAGGTGAGTGTGGTGTGTCAACCAGTGCAAAGGATGAAACTTCTTCCGTCCGTCGTGTCGTCCCTACCCTTCGGCTACACAAAAGAGTCCGGCCGGCCTCGCCGGTCATGGGTTCGGTCGGGGTGGGTTCGGTGATCTCGGTTGAATTCGGACCGGGAGGGGGGCACAGGACTCAGGAATATCTACCTGCACTGTTGGACACCACCTAGGCTCGAGCTAGGGTAGCGATCTGGGCGACGTTCCTTTCCGTCCACCGGCTGGCCCGATGTTGCCGTTCGCTGTTTGTGCTGCCGATGACTGATAGATAGTGATGATGACTGACTGTTCGTGATGACGAGTCAGAGACGACGACTGATCACGCCAGTGCGATGGAATGCGTTCGGCTCGATACCTTGTCAGTCTGTCGGTCGAACCGTGCCTGGCCAACCGCCTCACGGCCGTATGAACGACGGCGCAGCGTAGCTTAGTGGCTGACATGAACAGAAAGTGGCTTGGCTGCTGCTTGAGTCCGTTTTGGTCAGGCCCGATGGCCACCAACCTCATGACGTATCTCGATAATGAAGCGAGATGAAAGTAAGAGCCCGGGATCTGGCTCGCTGGCCCAACCGATTTTGCGCTAAGAAAGTAAATGATGATGGCTGGTTGGCTGGCTGACCAAGCGATGGGGATACGGGTATGATACGATGCGACGCGGTGCGCTGTACACACACACACACGGAATATCTCCTGCTCCTTTTCTCTCTGAGTGGCGAGGGTCAGGGATGAGGGAGAGATCGGTTATCGTCGCGCGATGTGATCTTAGAGGGAGGGGGCAGAGGGGCCGTTTGCCGTGCTTCCCAGCCAGCCAACGAGCCAGTAAGCCAGCCAGCCAGCAGCGCGTGCGGCCTGGAGCTGTGCATGCTGGAAGTGATGACGAGCGCGTGCCTAACTGAGGGTAGTCTGGAGGCGCTCTGAGATGTTGAGCATGACTGTGATATTGGTCGCTTGCGGAACGAGTGAGCTTGTGGTCGATAGCTTGCCGGTTTACTAGGTGATGCGAGTGTACTGCTGGTCCTCGACCTTTCCTTTGCTGGCTTTCCAGGCTGAGTGAGAGTACTTGGAGACGGAGGGCATAACTCCGCAGTGCAGTGCGATACTGGAAGTGCATCGTGCCGTCGAGATTGATAGCCACTGGTGGGTTTGTGTTCTGGGTTGGCGACTTCACAGCTCCATTGCAACTCATCCTTCTCGTGCTGCTCGTATCTGTCTTGGATAACCCCCCGCATTGTGACTTTTGTGATTCGCATGACCGACTCGCTGTCGTGAGTCAGGGGCGGTCGGAGACGGAGTAGAAATAGTAGTCCGACGGAGCACGACCAAGGGAGCGGGGGAAGGGCAGCATTTGCTGCTGGCACCGGCGATACGCTTCAACGGTTGGCTATCATCACGAGTAATCAAAAACGGTGGCTGGTTGCGTATCATGCAGAGGCGCACCGCCAAACCTCGTGTTTGCGCGAGAGCCAGCGGTCACTGGACGACGGCGTGTTCTTGGCGTGGGGGACATTTGTAAAGGGGAGTGTATCGCGAGGAGTCAGAGGGAGGACGCGGAAGGGGTCGTCCCGCCAACGTTGTCGTGCCGGACCCCGGTCCGCCCCCTTTGTGTGGTGGGCGTGATTGTCATCCGTTCCAACAGTCGGCCTCCGGATTGTCAGCGGGGCCAAAGGGTTAGCGGGAAGTGTCACGCAGTGCGAGCTTCCACGAGAATGTCGGCGGCCGTCTGGACGAGAGCTTTTGAGAAGCATGGAGAAACCAGCTGGGTGAAAGAGGCGGGGGGATGAGCAGAAATATCTATGACAAGCAGCACAGCAGCACAAACGACACGCCGGAGGAGTCAAGCCCCTGGGAAGGCAAGGTTGCAACTCTTCAGAAGAAGGTCCAGATTCATTCTCTATGTACATCTCATATCGATGGAGCGAGGGGCACAAGTAGATGAGATGATCTACAGGACCCGAGTGCTCCATACAAAACGTCGTCGCCGGACGGATTGGCACATGCTTGATGCGCCCCCTCTTATATCACGTCTTCAGCTCCTTCGTTGCTCCACTCCGCCATCCAACGGAGGGATTACGACGTCGACGCCGGCGCCGCCCCTTCCGCTGCAGGGGCTGCTGCATCCTTCTTCCCCGGGACGAAGGGCTTGTGATGGGGGAAGATGGGGTAGTGGGAGTAAATCTGCGTCGGCCGTAGGTGCACCGGCGTCGAGTTTTTGGGCTGATCTGGGATCGTCTTCTCCAGTCCCTGTTCGTAGAGGGGGCGGGGTTGGCCGAATGGTTAGCAATCAAGCAAGCACAAAGACGGCGCTCATCGCATTCTTTTCTCTGGGCTTTTGCCCCACGCATGTCTCGAATGAGGCAGTATCGGAGGAAGATGATGGTGCCTCACCAGCTTCTCGTAGACGCATTTGTTCAGCTTCCATTCGTCGGGTCGGCACTGCCAGAGCTGGTGGTTGTTGTTCTCCAGGCACCGCCAGTGCTTCCGGAACTCATCCAGGCAGGTCTTGTTGATGTCCTCAATCCTATCCGACGTGAAATTCCAAGCTTGTTAGCTCCAATGTGCCCCGTATGCGAACTCGCGTCAGCCTCGGTTGCTCCCACCGGTCCCTGCCTTCGACGCCAAGGTGGTCGGTCAGGGAACAGGGAGCTCTGGCTCTGGGATGATAGATGAACCGGCGCGGGGAGGAGAAGAGAGAAGACATCGCAAAACGTACACGCTCCTCGCACACCTCGTTACCCTGCGACCTTCCCTCAAGCACTCGGCCTCGCCGTGGCCCGGGTTCTCCTGCTTGCATTGCATGTAGTCATCGTTGTAGGCTCGGCAGCGCGCGCCGATGAAGAAAGCCGCGGATAGAAGTGGCGCAGAGCTAGCCCCGAGCTCCTTGACCTTGGGAATCGAGTCTGGGAGAGGGGTCGTCTCGATGAGGAGCTGCTGGTTGAAGCTGTAAGGAGGCGCTCCCAAAATCTCGTTAGCTCTCTGTCTTCCGATTCGTTGCTGCATCTATCCTCGGTAGTGCCACTTGTGGGATCAATTGACACCCCGCGACAAGCTAGGAGATTCAATTGGTACATACACGGGTTTCCGGGCGGCCATCTTGGGCGTAGATTGCAGACGGTGCGCTCGCGGATCGGAACGGGGGGCGGATGCGGAAGCTTCTTGCTTGCTTGCTCGTCGCAATGCCGGAGCTATCGTTTTGACGTTTTAGCTGGCGGCGGTTTGAAGGAGGTTCGATCCGCCGAATTGGCGGGTCGCTGATTGGCCGCTCCCTCGACCTGAGGACCCGCCTAGGTGAGCGGCCAATCATTCAGCCCGGTCTGCCCCATCTTCAGGTGAGCGGGCCCCCGACGCGATTTTTCGGGCTTCCCTTACATTTTTGCGCGTCGAAGTGCGAAGGGCGGCGCCAAACAACCCAAGGATGATCACACCAGCGATATTTGACATCAGCGCACCGTCGAATACCTAGGAACTTTTTACGCATGGCTTGACAGAACACCTTGAAAGATTTTTCGCGCTTTTTGCAGCCTCTGGATGGTCTGTTGAAGCTAGCAACACAGAGGCAGCTAGGGACGCAGTCGCGACTCTTCCGTCTGCGCTACCTCCGCGGCCGTCCCGCTGGTCTTCTCGCCTATCGTCTCGCGCACTTCCAGCTTCGCTCCCCGCCACGATGTCGCTCTTCGGCAGTCTAAACACGGGCATCACCACGGCCGCTCCGTCGGCCTTCGGTGCCGCCCAGCCAGCCGCCGGCACGACGAGCCTCTTCGGCAGGCCAGCCACTCAACCAACCGGCACAACCTCGCTCTTTGGCTCCTCGATAGCCCCCCAAGCCCAACCTCAGGCTCAGAGCGCCTTCGGCTTCGGATTACAGTCACAAGCGCAGCAACAGCAACAACAGCTTCAACAACAGCAGCTTCAGCAACAGCAACTGCAGCAACAACAGCTTCAGCAACAACAACTGCAGCAGCAACAGATGCTGCAGCAGTCGATGTCAGGAGGGCTGGGACCCTCATTGTGGAGGCCAGGCAGTTTGTCGCATCGTGCGTTTC